>JACATO010000114.1:0-32289 GCA_018389105.1 Nautilus pompilius
TAGGGTTCCAAAATCTGTAGTAAATCTTAATTGTATTAATAGGAAAGGCTGTAGTAAGAAATCGTATCAATTTGCTGTTGATGTCATCAATGAGCCCAAATCCAAAGAATAGCAGTGAAATGAATGTTTCTCCAAACAGAGTGAAGGGAAAAAATCAGTTTGTAAAATGCAGTGGCATCGTGTTTTTTAATGCGGATCTTGGGTTTGGTATCTTGGATGTTAGCATGCATGAAATTTTAAGGTGTAGTAACGTCTTACATTGGATTGCAGATTACGGTTCAGTAAATATGCAACATTTAAAAACGCCATGGCACTGGTTATCAACGGACAGGAAGGAGACTACACACCAGACCTTACCTTTTCATGCTTTCCTATAATCTGGAAAATGTCCGAGATTGGTAAGATTTTACTGCACATCTCTCCTCCTCCTCCTGTGATAATAGCGTATCGATATTTTGTCAGTATAGATTTTTTATTATAAGCTCACTGCTAACAACAAACCGTTGTTCATAGTTTTAGTGGGCTTTCTCAGCCGAGCTCAGTGAAGGTTGATGATGTGACTATTCCATCAGCTGGCTACGACCAGCCTCCGTTTACCGAACTACAATAAATTATACACTGATACGTAGTATTTATTTTTGTAAGGGATAATGTAAGGATCATCATTTGCATTAATATTAGATGAGAAGTCTGAAATAGAAACATTGTTTTAAATGTTTGGTCAGGATTGGAGTTATTGTCTGCAGTGAAACGAACATTAATCTTTTGGTCTGTCAGCTGTCACTCAGAAAGGTCTGCAGTCATGATGACAGCTATCGTCAGTTTTACGGAACTTCGCAGGAATTTAAGATGAAAGAAAATCTAATGTTAACGAGGCTGGAAAATGCAAATATTGAGTGTTTGTCAGTAGTTCATGTCAAGTCCGTCAAAGACTGGAATATATTTTGATTAAAAGATTTTTCTTGAATGTGATATGTAAAAGAATTCATAATACTGGTTGGTTTTAATTTTCTTTGATCATTAGGAATAAAATTGGTCCACAAAACCCCCATGTACCCTTTATAATAGTAATACCAAAGAATCTTAGTATCACTTTTATTTCTAGATAATCATTTATCTTTATAAAGGAAAAGTATTCATCTTGTTGACAATGTTCCCTATTTCTAAAAGAGATGGGTAAGTCTACTACAGAACAGTTACAATGTCTTCCTTCATTTATTTGGCAGTGAGTGTCTCTATTTGCCGCTGCCATGTTAAATGGTTGGATGGAAGCAGTTGCATTCCTAGTAGTTGATAGCACTAGAAATATGCAGATCAGGTTGTTGTTGACCAAAGCATCACTGAACTGATGAGCTACTTATTTATCCTCCTGTACGTTTCTGGTCAATGACTTAGTATACAAACCATATTGGTATTTGAATATTTTCATTAAACTATATGAAGAGATTCCTTTCTCTTTGAACTTTGAAAATTTCAACAAATGCAAATTGTGCTGCATTCAAGTGTCAGGTTTAATACTTTGATGATGTTATTACCGGAATGTCTGTTATTGGTAAATACTGAACAATCTCTGGTGATGAAGGTTTCTTAACTTGCTTGTAAAATAAATGTGCATTACATTGTGTCAGAGACTATAGAGATGTGTACTTTTAGTGTTTCTGATAAGACAAATTACTTTTTAATTTTTGTTTACCAAAAAAATGAATTGATGCTCAAAAATGTGGATTATTAAAATGCATGACTATAAAAGAAAATAATGGTAAACTTTAATCTGATGTAAAGCACAACCTGATGATGTTTGTTTCTTTAACTTCAATTACAGTAATAGTCTAAATGGAGCAGCTTTTCAACTATTTCATCACAAAGATCACTTCTCAATGAATGAGAATTTACAAAGCGAGATTATGGCAAACGTAGGATCTGTGTTTACATTTGAAATGATCGGTATTTGTGCAAGTAGATAAAGTGAACAGTTTCTAAATATTATGTTTTAAATAAAAGGCATCATTACATAATGTTTACCTTATTCACACGCACACAAAAATTTACACACTCAAACTTGCATAATGTCTGTAAAGGTTTTTAAAAATTCTATTGTATATGAAAGACCAGCACTGCAATAAGAAATATGTGTTGATTCAATAAATAAATTGTTAGTCCGGTCAGAATCAGTGTAAGCTCCTGTGTAACAGAATCCTAGCACTAAAGCAAGTCCAACTGTGGTCCACCAGCTGAAAGTTGGCACCATAGTTGAGATCGATTGTCAGAATGCAATCTTCCAGAGGTTTTGGATTTCCTTCGTGGTCTTCTGGACGGATGGTCTCCACACCTGCTGCTCGTAGTAGCGGCCATGTCTTCGCAGAGAAATAGCGTTGTCCAGACCGAGAAGGGTGAGTCTGTTGAGGAGGATGACCAGGCAGATGTCTGCAGCGGTGAACCTCTGTCCAAACAGGCAGGTTTGTTGAGTCTCGTCTCAGCAACCTAAACAAACAATTCAGTCCATGAAAGTTGTGTCGGAAAGTGGAATACTCGTATCTTTCTCTGTGGGTGGCATTAGGGACCGCAGTAGGAGCACTGAACCTGCGGCTGATGACAAGTGGCCCCATGAGTATTCACTTATTAACCTTAAAACGGCATGGCTGACCATGTGTGTGATCATAGACACTTTAAAGTTGCACTGGGTTAATTACATGACACCCATCTACTAAATTACATTCTGTGTATAATGTCAAGATTTTGGTGCAGCCAGAAAGTAAGGGAGAAAACTACCATTGCAAGAACATAATACATTTTCTGTGAAACAAAGCAACCATGTGACCAATTAAATTACAGTTTTGCTTAACATTTGTTTTACGAGCACAGGACCTCTAGACACAACTGACAGATGTTTGATACAAAGAATGTAATCCATACCCAGAAGCAATAGCTTGTTTTTGTGTTTGGACATGGTGGCTATTGGATAAATTTAAAATTACAGATGAGGTGTAAATTGCAAAATTGTAAATATTTCTGATTGTTGTACACATTTTTCCACAGTGTTATGCTTGCAGTCTGTCCATGAAACGGCATGTAATGTGTTTGTTGTGATTAACATGAGATATAGAGAAAGTTACAGCTAGAGAGAGGAGGGAGTTACTGAGATAGGTGAAGAGTGCGCATTCTTAATCAGAAACAGCTGATGAGTGACGAACAAGCATTTCATTGAGAAGGTTATTGATAGAGATTAAGTACACAATGCAATTGGAAGGCAGAGGTTGGTTATGAATGGATGGCAGTTTGTATCTGTCTCTGCATAAGAGAGTGACTGGGTGGGAGATAATCTTGAGAACTAACTGGAGGACCATTTCTATTTAGCAATATTGTGCTCCCGTTGGGGTTTGTCCTCTGTGTTTTGTTTTAATAACAATAGAAATTTATCGTAATGTTCAAGATGGCCATGGAAGTATAATTTAACGAATGTATTGTAAGGGGAAAGAAGAGCTGTCTTACCATCTCTGGACAATATTAATGGCTGTTCTGTTTTGTTGAAAAGTGTCTCCAGATCATCCAATTCCTTTGTGACCTGCTCCAGATCAGCCACCATCTCATATGTCTGAGCAGCTCCTTGACTTTTAGCCAGGTAAAGCTCCCAGTACCCTGTGTACATTTTTGATAACTCTGACATGGTTCCCAGCTGTTTGATGAACTTGTCTAGGAAAAAAATAAAATTGTCATTAAATTTAAATTTAATATCAGAGTTTCATTAAGGCTGCCATGCGTAAAATGATGGAAGTGACGGTGAGTTTCAGCCAAGGGAATCCAGGTGTAAGACCATAACAAATAGTTGTATCATTGAAATACAGCAACCGGACTAGAGATGGAAGCTTTGATATCAGGACAAACGTCTGGTGAATAAATAGCTGACAGCGGAAGAGCCAGAGGTCGTTGCTTTGTTTTGTATTAATTGTTGGAAACTGGTGTTTATGAAATTGTGTTCAGTGAATAAGATGTCATGCAGTAAAACTGGCAGATCTGAGAGGGCGAAATATCCTGAGCTGAGACCCACACTGAAAGCTCTTCTGTCAAACACCTGATCTTGAAGCCATAACTCATTTTAAAAGAATTACACCATCATAAAGACAAACAGAAATCCAAATGCTTGCTGCTTTTTCATCCTCAACTCATTACTGTTCATTTTCTAGTATATTACACAAAAAATCATTATTTTGTGATTAATCAAAAGTATCTTTGACCACTGAGAGAAAGTCTTTAATTTTTAATTTAGGGGAGATAGTAAAACGTCTTGTGACATAAAGATGATGGATCAGGGATCGAAAAAGATCTGTGTATCTTATGTGACTTGTCTGACTCCTGGAAACTTGAATACAATCCCAGAGTGTGAAGTCCTACATATGGGATGAAAGAATGATAACATTGATTGTATTATAACAACAACAAAGGAATAGTAATATTACTTCAAGAGAAGCTAGGAGTAACATTCCAAAGCAATTCACAATTCAATGAGTGGTCCTGTCAACAAATTTGTCAGCGATATAAATTAAGATCTTATTTGAACAAATAGTTTTTTCCAATTTTCTCTTCACTAGAAAGATAACCCAGCAGCTGCTTTTAATTGGAGAAAGCAGACGGTCTTGATGAGTTACAGCAGCAACAATTATAGACATTTCCACTATTTATCAGCGACAATTAATTGTCGAGGTGATAATTATTCATTTACCTAGACGAGTATTATTATTATTAGTCATTAATGTCACAGCAGAATTATCTGGTACTTCTGACGATGTCACATAGGTTATTAATATCAGCTTTTAACCCACATAGTGAACTGTTCCTGGGATTTAGTCGAGCAAATTTAAAAATGCTGGTATTCTGTCTGATGCCAGATTTTAAACAACGAGCCTTCCTGTACAGCTTCACTTCAGTTAGCTTATAAGATAACTAAATAATCCAGCCTGTGTTGACTCAGAAGAGATTCATGACGCATCTTAGATATAAGAAGTATTTACTGCAGGATCGATATCCACAGCTGGCCGCCATAAGGTTTAAATCCATCAGAGTAGTGTTACACTAAGTATCTTCCATGTACAATGCGAGAAGGACCATAAAAATATCTTAAAATCAAACAATTTACCTGTGAGGAGGACTTTTTTAAAATGAAACTTTTATTATGATATTTTAACTTTATAAAATCCCGGAATGAGAATAATTCAGAGATATACCGCACCTGATGTCCTGGCAGGTACAAATGATGGAGTGTTTCTGCACATTATTTAAACCGTCTGACATCTAAAAGAACTAAGTGACTTTTCTATTGCTAAACTTAAACAATGCTGAACTCATTTACAGTGCGACAAAGAAACCAATTTTTGTTTCCCATTTTCCTTGATATCAAAAACACAGATATTTTGGAATGTCACACTTAAGAAACTTGTGAAGGAGTTGCCTTGTATTATTTGCCCAGACCTGTAACCTTGTGTAGTCCCTGACTACACTGTCATCACTACCAGCAGCCCATGAAGCAGTCGGCCATCTTCCCTTTGATATTAACGATAACAAAGTACAGTAAAACTCCTCAGGACAAAGTAGATGCGGTCCTGGAGCTTCGTTCGTACACTGAATGGCTAAAAACATCAGCTCTACCAGGAAGCATTCCTAGCCTTGCCTTACACCTCTCAGTGTAGTTTCAGGTGCAGTCGTGAAGTTTCGTTGTCCAACAAACACCTTGGGTGTAGATTCACTCTTCATTTGTTCACAATAAAAGTTGATTTTAGAAATCTGAACATTTGATAGTAGCAAAAAATAACTGATGCCACAATAGTGAAATTGGTGGTGGGACGATGACTGGGAACAATTATAGAGCAGTGAGCTAGTTAGTAAGCGCACAATTACGACAAGAGTCATGTGAGAACTTGGCTTCATCTCATAGAGCAAAGTGTCCATTTAATGGGATGAACTGTGGGTGAAAACATCGGAAAATTCTGTTGTGTCAATCTCTCTGTTCTACAAGGCAGATATATTTGGGAAACTTGAATGATAACGGTGCAATTGGAAAGACTTGGGATTACTACATACAGTCAGTCACTAACCCTATCGATTAAGATGCTGTGGGGTAACTAGCAGAGCTTACATCATGCAGGGAGTGTGTCACCGGGTATCTGGGCTTTATTAGAAATGGAAAGTGAGTTTGATGGTTCATCTGAAATTATGATACTCAGTGACAGCGACTTAATTTTTGTGTGTATTTATTATTTTACTTTATTTTTTAGCTTTGAGTGTGAAATAATGGTAAACAAATAAACATTTGTTATAGCAAAACAGTTGTTGAATACCTGTTTATCAAGGTATTACAGTACTCAGAAGTAGGGTAATGAGCTGGTAGTGACATCCTCTTGATTATTTAACTGCCACAGACAATGTAAATGTTCTCGATAATGTTTTATGCTTCAGAGGAAATGAGTGTTCTTAGAAAATCTCTCTCGTTCAGGTGACCTGCCTACCTTTGAATGCTGTCTGAGTTTTCTCTGGCACCTTGCATCCACTGACTGACAGCTACGGATGAATAAGAACTCCTAATGTCAACACCTGAACTGGCACCTTGTCCAAATGCTGACGGATTTCGTTCACCTGTTGGCCCAGTTCAAATGATTCATCAGGTACCAGGGAGATGCCCAGAAAAAAAAATCACTTTTCATCTACAATGTCATGCGAATACTAATTAAATTATCAGATTATCCAGCTCAGAGATTGTCTCCAAAAACGATATTAACTATCTCAGAAATGAGACAATGTGATTACACGCTTCAGTTATTTATTCTCGGTCAAACCGGTCCTGACTTTTGAGATCTGAGGACAACTTAGAGCAGTGGGATACCATTCTTGGTGACCGAAGGAATTACCTGGGTGCGGTTGGCAGCTCTTGAGCAGTGGACAAGGTGCAAACCAATCAGAAGTTATGCATGGAACCTCTGCATCATGTACTCTATTAAAATCCTTCATTTTAGATGTGGAAGAAAACCTGTTCAGCCAGATGGTGCAGAGAAACAATGGCAGGAAGGTGTAGGTTCAAACAGAGGCTCTCAACCTAATCAGTCGACTGCATCACCAATCTTGCAGTTGTCTAAGCATTCTAAATATCCAGCGAACAATCGACCTGGCATTTGTTACAGGGTCACCAGTTTCTATACAGAAAAGGTTAAAGGTAAATCAGAAATACGGAACTAAAAGACACAAATGGACAATTTGTTTTGGGAAGATATTTGAAGGCTCTTTATAAGAATTTAGCAAAATTTGAGTAATAATTTGGAGCCAGTTTGTGCAAAGACTACAGTAAAATTGTAAGGCTGTGTGGGTCTGATAGTGAATTTGTTTCACTTAGCACTAACATTTAAAGTTAGAGCGAGTTGAACCTGAGAGTAAATGCAGATTGGAAACGTAGCAACCACAATTTATGATTTGTTAATCTCTGACCAGTGAACTACAGGTAACCATTCTGTTATCAGGTAAAGATAGGAAAAAAGCTTTCTACGTACAAGGGCGGACAGCTGTTTCCAGGTAATCAATTTTGATGTCTGATTCCATTACTATTTCGTCCCCATCTTTCAGTGTAGGCACTTTTCCTTTTGAACTGATGTCCAGGTACCAGCGTGAAACGGCTGTACGACATCTCCTTGGTGTCCGACGTGAGAGAGACCTCCCGGGTCCTTGGGGCCCACAGTGTCGGGGGACCGGGCCGTTTGTCGGCTCAACGAACATCTCTCAGTAACGAGGAGGACTCGACAGAGAACGGGCCACTTGTCTTTACGGGATGCGATGCCATTGAAAGAACCTCGTTCGGAAGTCCAACTCGCTCAACAACAACAACAACAACAGCAGCTTCACCTGGTTACAAAACTGATGTATCCCCTGCCTTCCTCCTCCCTCTATTATTATTATTATTATTTATTTCTCTCCCTAGTATCAGATACATGAAATATCCATCCTGAAAACAATAGTCCAGGTTACTCACTCATCAGCATAGTTGAACAGGAAAGGGTTTTCTTTAAAATGAATAGAGGGGCTCTTAAGATGCCTGAGGGTGATTTTGAAGACGGGAACCAGTTTAGTTTATTCTGTCTTCCCAGAATAGATGGACGTTCTTGACATATGCTGACTCCTTCAGAATAGAGGGGTGGAATTTCCATGTCCCAGGTTCTGACCAGGAAGTGAGACTTAAACCGGGAGTGATCGATCCAGGGAATCATGACGTGCATGCGTGATGTCCTGCAGGATCGTCAGTAGTTAACAGGTAAGATACACACTCAGTGTCTAGTGTATTTTAGTGGTAAGTAATGAGTCTGTGACATAGTTTCTGAGTATTTAATTCCAAATCATCTGGCAGACCGAGTCACAAACACTAGGTTTTCAGCCGCAGAGCTCTGAGTACTCCGTGGTAGTTGTCCATCTTGGTAGGCAGACCTAACCAGATCTGGACCCAATGAAGAAAGATGCCTATCTAAACATAATTTAATGTCATAAGCTAGAGTTGACCAAACATTTTAATATCAAGGAACGAGTATGAATATAAGGCACTTCCAGGGTCCATTTATATAAAAAGAACTATCGAAATATGAAGTGTTCTGTCAATCCCGGCCATACGAATATTATTAGACATTATTGTCTGATGATCAGAAAGAAGCAGGTATTGCCAGAACATCTTTAGAATATGGAACCAAAGCAAACCACAGCAAAACATGTAACACTGCAAGAAATTGCAGAGTTTTGGGTTAATATCTTTTATTTGAAGGCTGTTATGGGCCCCCTAATATAGAGATGACGATGTACGCATTAAATATGGTAGACATCTGTTGTTGACTATATATTAATATCAGATGCAAAAATTAGCCAAGTCCACCAGAAATAAACTGGAATATTCATATTAAAATGGTGCACAGTAAAAGATGCGAGAGCAAACCAAAAATGTATCTGGCTCTGTAGATTTCTCTTACATTAAATTTTCAACGTCTGCATCAGTTATTGTAGTTTCCAGTCAGGGGGCAGGATTCCAGACCAGATTCTTGATATAAAATACATTTTATCAAAATTAGGTCCTCTCATAATGGAAATATGTTCAATATCACCTAGGAAAATGCTTCGTGTTTGGGAAACAATCCTTGGGAACAGGTTTTAGCAGCTTTATGTTTTATTTGTAGGAAGATAAAAAGGATCAGTCTACAGTCTAAGAAGTTCCAGCCCTGCTATTGGATTGTTGAACAGTTTGCTACTAGACGTCAACCCTTCAAAATCCAAATACCTGTCATGAAGTCCAGTGAGACACCTCGAGGTATTGAGATGGACGAGAAGGTGCGTAAATCAACAGTATCCATCTCAGCTGAGAGTTTGGGGCCAGACGAAAAGTGGTTGACAATATTTTTTTAAGGGATCTGTTGAACAATTCCAGCCTTTAGCAAATTATCTCACTAGATCTTCAAAGCAGCACTGAACATCTACAAAATGCTTCAGCCTGGATGAATTGAGGAACAGCCGGTGGGAAATTAAAATGAACATTCCTCTCTTGACTGGTCAGTGATAACAGGAATAAGAAACATTCCACTACACAGTGGAGGTCTGCTGACAGTCAGAATTTTAAGACATTCATGTCAATTTACATGGGCAGGAAGATGATCAGTAAAAGATTTCTTCTTGTCATTTATTTCTGTACCAGAGACAAGAAGCTGTGTCTGAAGGAGAATAAAGAAGACATTAAACTATGATTTAAAGATCATTGATCTTTCAAATAATACTGTGAGCTTCATCAAAGTCCCTATCATCTGAAGGTTGTGTCCTTGACCCTTTTGTTAGTCCAGGGAACACGGGGATAGAGATGCCATTCTGACTTATACGAGCCCTCCATTGTAATGACGTATATCAAACGTTTTGAAATGGTTCAAGTCTCCATTATCACCAACAAGTTGTTATTTATTCCAATCATCACAAAGAATTTGTAAACTCAATCCATATCTATCACTATTTGCCCATTAACAGTCACACAAAATGTGTGAACCAGAGGAGGAATCAAAACATCAGCAGCAGTTTAAAAACTGACTTCAGCTTAGTAAAAAGTTTCTGACGCCCGAGTAATTATCAGTCATCCTGTTTTATTACAGTTTTCTTCAAACATCTAGAGACACCAACCAGGTAGACTAAGTAGACAGGTATTTATTTTCTGGAGTTTACAGCTGATACATAAGAAAGTCTCCATGAAAACATTATAGGGGTCAAGGGTCCTGACTAAAGATGAGAGGATAACATCACAGCAGCCGGGCGAGGTTACAAGTCGTCTGCCCCCTCTCTCTGCCAGTTATCAGGAGAAACTGCTGGTTACCTGTGTTGACTGGAGAAGGCTCTAAAAATAGAAAACATCCAGGTTTCTTAATTCTGAAAAAGTAAGTGAAAACAATACAATAGTTTTAGGTTCCCCAGTACAACCTTCTAAAGGTGAATATCTGACAGTTATAGTTGCTGTACCTGAAAGCACTGAACAGCTGATCTCCATTCTAGGATAAAAACAAAGGAAAAGGAAACGGGGTGTTGTGTCATATGAAGGTTCTTCGGTATCCATGACGACGTCACTTGTTTAGACAAAGGGAAAGTAATTTTCAGAGAAGGGGACTAACTGTTCACAGAGGGGCGTTAAGGGATTTGTTGTTTTTACCTTTCAGGTTAAATAGCTCGTTTCTAAGGGCAGCAATCATCAGTGACGTCACTGATATCGATTACAGGCTGATTGGAGTGATTCCATCTGCTCTGTTCACTGCTGGATCTGGATCTCAAACCGGGAAGAGATTTGTAGAAAATTCTGCCCAACTTCAGAATGAAGGTGAGAAACCACCAACAGAATAGGATCAGACATCCTAAATAGGGGCCGACAAACCCCTCCGGTGGGAGAGGGTTAATGGACGGTAAACTATCGATTCCCGTTCGTTTCGATACCAAATCCGTTGTCACTTTTTGAAGAAACCAAATCTCCTGGTCCCGGTCAGAAGATGATGTGGAGTGAAGACCGTCCTCGTTAGTCCACCTGTCGACAGGTAGACAGACTTCCCTTCCTCGCCGATAAATATCAGCGGACATTTGTACAGAGGTAGGGAAATAAAGGGGAATTTAAGGAATTCATTATCCTCCCTCGTTTGTCGTGACGACCGTCTCCATGGTGACCTACCGATGTCCGAATTTTAAAGGAATCCGGAGACGGACGGGGAAGGAGGAAGAAACAGACGATTTCTAACAGTTCAGGAAACATCAACAGAGATGAGGAGACAAGAGAAAGTCCATCCTCCACTATTATTATTATTATTGCTGAAGTAACTGAATATAAATTAAATTCCTCAAATTTCACCCATTAAAATATGAGATAAAAGGACAGGTAGATAAACTGTTTACATGAGATGCTGATTAGTTCTCACCTGTCAGTCCCACACCTGGTAAACTGTCACCCCGTCCTCACCACCGATGGCCAGTCGTCCGTTCTCATTTACACCGACACAGGACCAGGATCCAGTCTCAGATGTCATCACTGTGTCCCTCAGTTGACCTCCAGGGGTCAGACGGTATAATCTGCTCCTCGGTCCGTCGGTCCCCCGGTCCACCAGGTAGATCGTCCCGGCCCCGTCCACGGTGACACCCCGGGGGGAGACCAGACGGGTGTCGCCTTCACCTCGGTAGGAGAATTTTACTTCACCGCGGACATCAGAACAAATCAGAGATTTCGACCCCCGATCAGTCACCAGGACGTCTCCCTCATCACTGAGCGGCATCATAAATAATCAGGAACACTGCATCCTCCCCTCCTGACGAAGGTCAATAGTGGACAACAGCCGACCGTCCGGGGACACTACATGAAGAACATCACCATCACCCCAGAAGGTGGGGAGGAGTGAACAGATTAACCCTGTACCGCCCCTGGCACAGACTCCCCGGTATTTCCTGTCCATCTCCACTCTCCTGTTAATCCTCATCTCCATGTGATCCACGAACACAAATCTTCCTCCTCCCCATCCCCTCACAGTAACGACGACTTCTCTATCGGACCACACACACATCCTATATGAACCTTCCAGGGGGACGAACCCTACTTGACTCCCTCCAGACGAGAACTTCCTCACTCCGTCAGCCCCACAAACAACCACAGAGTCGTCAGGGAGAACGATGACGTCACGGACCCTTTCAACAGGAATCTCCGAGATCCTTGGTGGCGGACATTTCTCCAGCCTGACCCTTAGACCGGCACCCTGAGGGGCTGATGCCGAAGATGACCCCGGTCGCTCATCCATCCTCCCCTCCGTCACGGTCGGTTCCCCCTCACGTGATCGCTGAAGATTTCTCACCGCACTCGTGAATCCCTCGTTCGGACGGAAGTCGATGCGGACGGGCACCAGGGAGTCCCGGTAAGGGGTCCGCTGGTCTGGGGCCCGACTCCTCCTCACTTCCTCCATCAGGTTAATGACCTCCACGTCGTCCACACTGTTCATCACCTGGTCCAGCTTCTCCAGGCTGCCGGACAACCTGCCCAGCTCCTCCTCACACTGGTCAATCAGGTGGTCCAGTCTCGCCTGCTGCTCCCTGTGGACACTGTCCACTTCATCCCGGGACCTCTGATCGAGCTGACGAATGAGGGCCTCCAGCTCCTCCTTCACAGCCCTCAGCTGGTCCACTGCCTGGTCAGCAGAGACGGTCAGCCCCTGTTTACAGGCTCGTAGATCCCTGACCACTGTCCTGACCTCCTCCATCCTCTTCACAAGATCCGTCCTCAGGGAGCCACCCTCACGCCGCCTGGACTCGGCCGCTGCCTGTAGGGGCCGGACAGGGTCACAGGATAGCTGGAGTTTCTGGTCCTGATGACCTCACAACAACAGGGTCAGTGCTGACCCGGCTATTGTGGCGGTGGGTGATCCTGAAGTCCGTGGGGAAGTCGAGGGCCCAGCCCCTAACAGCGGCACCCGGCTGGTGCGGTTTTGTTTCCCGCCTGCAGCAGATCGGACAGGAGAAGGAGTGGAATGGCCGCCATCTGGACCCCGACCGCTCGGTGTCGATGTGTCGCTGGAGACAGGATCGGCAGAAGGAATGGAGACAGGGCAGAGTCTTAGGTTCCTGGAACTTCTCCAGGCAGAGAGGGCAGCAGTCGTCCATCGGTTATCTCAGGTGAGAAGAAGGAAATCGTCCACCTCCCTCCTCGATCAGGCGACAGTGAGTCAGGCAGACAGACAGCGGTCACGTGATCCTGGACTCGTGTCCACTGCTGATTGGCTGAATTCTTCTCTGACGTCACTTTCGCTTTCCCTTCTCCCCGGTTTTTCCTGTACAGGTGATATAATCTGGGAACAGATGATCCATCGGGATCTTCCTTCCTCCCCTGAAGATTTTCTTTTCCTAAACAGTCGGTCGGGGATCGATATCTGTTCACTGTTCATTGATCTCCCCTACTTCGGGGTGTGTAAGGGAGATAACTGATATTGTTTTAACCAAATAAAATTACTGAGAGATTTACGTGGTCTGAATAAATTTTAGATGAATGTTAACAAAATAAATATTCTTAGGGGGAAGAGGAAGATCTGGATAATCTGGGATTACGATTATGTTCATCCTGTGAAGCTGTTATATCCCTGCATCATCATCACCATTATTATTTTGTTGTTGTGATGTTGTAGGACAAGTGGTGTATCGATTACATGTAACAGAAGATCGATTACCCGCCCCGAGCTCCGCTGTTTTATGCCGATTGAGGGTCTGAATGTTATGATAAAATGACAATAAAGTGAACGAAAACAGGGGTCTGACGACCAGATGATGTGGGGCTGGGAGCTGTTTTCACCTGGACCTTCCGGTGGCCGGATCTTATACTGAAGGGCCATTGTCTGGCTGAATAAAGTGTGATTAGGGAGAAATCAGGGCGTCAGACATCGATGGCCGTCAGGTTTGACCTGAATATTTGTTTAATTATTAACAGAATCACAGAAACATTGTGCTGTTTGTTTGTCCAGAACAGAGGATGTTGATGTTTTTGGTGACAGTGAACCCTGGAAGAATACTGGCGGAGACCTGGGGAAATGATCCAGCGGGCATGGATGATGATGATGATGTGACATCTATTCAGAGTGGCTTCTGTCTGTTGACAGGGACTTATGGGATAGCTGTATTTGGTGTTGCCGCCACTCTCCCGCAGAGATCATAGGCCGAAGTAAATCAGGGTGCACTATGTTCACCTGCTGTCTCTACACTGACATCTCTCAGAATGGAGAAGCAAACTGCGGTCCGACTGTTTCAGTCAAGCGAGTGTCAGCTTTCATGCTGCTCACCCAAATGTATAATTTATAGTAAATGCCCACTTTTCAATCTTGTTCTTATTTGCACCCAAATAACAGCCATCTGCCCATAATATTTCAGGTATTGCGCTGTCCAACCATCAGAAAGTTATGCTAGCTCAGAACATCAGCTCACCGTTCTGTAGAATGCTACTCGCCAACTTGTGTTCAGTTTGCCTAGATTTAAGAAGTTAAAGCTGTCTACAGATCCCCACTGAACACCTTTCCTACTCCACCAGTGGCTCGGTCACTTGGTAACCCTTTGACTTACAGACATGCTTTACATCATAGGTCCTGACCATTTCATAAACATTTTTAAAAAATTCCTCTTAATTATCTTATAATATGGTAAAATTTACATTTAAAAACATAAAAAACATAATTTAAAAATATGGTCACAACAACAAAAATACATTACAGATGCATGACTTCACTCTATTAATTGGGCTGGAAGAGCGATTACTACTCTGTTTCAGATTATTCACAAGGATCAGCCATCACCATGAAGACTGTTGTGACATTGTAACATCACCATGAATTATTATTGTCTTTAGGTCCACCATCCGATATCATATCGTGTGATGTATTGCACACTTTTATCTCTCTTGTCATTTATCGGTCAGTCCGCCACAAAAGGTCTGCAGCTGTGGTGACTACAACTGCAGGTGTAGCATCTGGACGAAATGCAGTTTTCATCTGAGGAAACTTTCAGTTTCTAAAATAAAAACAGGAGTATTTTGTGATACTTTACATAAATTTCACACTGGTGACTCGTCACTGAATACCGAACATGCCATGTACACTAAATGAATACACCCCAGTAAAACTCTTCCTGTGGTGAGTGGAAGTGGAAGATAGCCAATTCCCCTTGGTCAGTCACTCGCTGATCTGCATGGATTTTCTGTGATCCACTTTCCACAGGATTTTCAACTAAACTGTATTGAGTTATAACGAGAAATCAGTGAACATCAGAGGGTGACATCTAGCTCGTGAATTTGTGAACATTAGGGGAGACATACTCCCAGATAGCAGTAAAATCTCAGCATCCTTGAGGAGGCACAACTATCAATAAGATGCACCATGTGTAACATTGGCGGAAGGAAAACAGCAAAGATGCTTCCTTTATTAACCAACATTCCTGGCCTGTGATGAGGTTTCCAGGTGCCCAGGTCTAGGATGGTTTGCTAACTGCTGGTAAACCAATCTGCTGAAAGTGGGTTTTCACTTCATGCACAAAACGATCAAATCATTTTTGAAAAGTTTTCTTACGACATCCTGGCATTTTTGCTATACTGATATGTCTCTAGCAAATGCTTAACATTCTTAAAAGTGTGAGAATGATCACTCGCTGATAAATAAAGGTCTGCATTTATATCCTGCATCATTCCCCCACACATGTACCACTACCATGATCTTTGGCTTCCTGTCCTGCTTTCATATGTAGCAGCTCTAGTATTGTTTGTGGAAAGCACCGCCAGTGTAGTCCAGTTACATCTGGATTGAATGTTTGCTCAGCAGTCAGCAGAACCCTTTACTTAAAACGGCAAGCTTACGAATACCACATCTGTCTTTAGATTGGTTAAACCACCTAATGGAGAATTTGTGTGGTCCAGAAGTGGCTTGATCTCACTGTGCTGCTGTTGGAACCATTCCATCAGAATTTTGTTTTAATTGTTAGAAACTAACTACCTGTAAAAGTTCATTTTATCTGTACCTCCTGGGATATTAACTCGTGGATTGTAGTAGTTCTGATGCCATGATCACGAACAAACTTGGTTGTTACCTCAATCGCATGCAGATGTAAAATGTCTTGTTTATTGTTAAATGAATTCGCTTCTTTGGAGTATGCAATGGTGGAGGAGAAGATATGGAATCTAATGTTTTTGTTTTTTTGGATGCCATTGGTGATATAGAGGTGCAGCTAATGAACTCAAAATTAGTGCAATGGACTGAAGACACTAACTGAACCTGTTTGACAAGGAGAGAGACAGTTCCATCTTGTGGTTGATAATATAAATTACATTTTAATTACTCTGCAAGATTTCTTTTAGTGCTGGTATATAATGTTTGTGTCTATGTATATCAAAATAGAGCAAACTAATTTTTTTTCTGCATCAGTTGTCTAATCTGATGTTACTTAAATTATGGTACCACTCTCTTGTCCCCTATTCATTTTTTTTATTGAAACAAATTCTGCTTGGTTTCAAACTGTAATATTGCATTTTACTTACTTAATTTTTTAAGGTCTTGAGAACCAAAAACAGTAGGGAAAAAACTGATATTTGTTTGCAAAAATTGGAAAACTAATAAAAGTACTTTTGTTTAAGGTGAGGTTTTTGAAGCTTCACCGAAGACTGTCGCATAGTAGGAGGAAATGTTTGAGATTCCTGTCTGGGCGTGTGGCGTTGTAATGCTTTTTGTCAGGTTTTAAGCAAACCACAGGACTAGGATGTGATATGACTTGGTTAATTAAAGATCTGAGGTTTAATCAGGGAAGTTTAAAATGCGAATTGCAAGACACCTTACAGAAATCCTACTTCCTCAAAACAGAGCATTCAATACATTTTCGTGACTCTGCAAAATCATAAGAAGTTTATTTGTAGCAGATGGCAGAAGAAACAAAAAACCAATGCTGCACAGTTGTGGACAGATTAAGAACGGTAATCGATACATTCAGAGGTATTTCTGAACATTTGTTTCATTACTTTCACAATGCAAGTTAAAGAATGAGGTTCATAGAAACCGAGGAAAATTTGAACATTTTTCTAAAAGATTATGAAATATGAAACCATAAAAACACGGTCTCATGTTCTAGGACCCCAATTTTATGCAAAAACAGTTCTTTACACTGATAATTTGGATGATCCCCATTATTTACATACCCAACCATTGTAGCTGCTGTAAAATGGGCTCCTGAGATAGGTGGATTTGCAGTAGTCACAATACGTCCTGTCTTACGTAGAGCGTGGTCCCAGCCAGTGTCTACATTGTATTGATGCTGGTCTTTTGCTGCCTCTGTGTGTGTGTGTGTGTGTGTGTGTGTTGTGTGTGTTCATCAAATTTCTTCTCTAACAAAGAAAGTCTGACCACTGCGGCTTTCTGCCACAGTCACTGCAGCGGACAATCTGGCCCCCAACAGTTCCTTTTAAGTGTCACAACTGCCCGCTGAGTCTTTTGCATGCAATTTATTATCCTGCATTAATGAAAGCCATTTGTGATATGCTTTGCCAGGTCTGACACGTGTCTTGGCGGGTCTCCTCTATGATGTAGCCTGGTGGTTCCTACAGGTGAGCCAAAGTTTTGGTAATTCATGAGAAAAGATAGAGCACCCTTTTAACCTTGTTGGTTTGGTTTAGTTACTGCTAGGATGAGGGGAAATGCTCCGACTGATCCTCTGCTTTGCCAGATTCTGATTGTGATTCACACGGTGATTGCAGCCTGTGTAGGGTAGGAATCTGGATCACTGCCATCAGCAAACAACTGGCATCCCGAATCTTTGGATGTGGAGACAGCATTCTCTCATCTTACATTGTCCAGTCAGTCTACAGCTGTTAATTAATGGTTCTGGAGAAGATGTATCTGTTGGTCCTAATGCTGCATTGTAACATTGCTGGCCTATTTGGTGTAATTTGTGGTTTCATGATTAACTGATGATAGGGGGGATGGTGCAGGTCAGTCGTGGTCTTCATCTGCATTTGAACTGTGGCTGCTTGAAGCCGTGCGCAAGACCTCTGAATACAGAATTTGACAGGAACCGTTCATAAGATCTGTGGCTGTTCTCGGCCAGAAACGCTACTGCTGCACATCCATTCTCTCTGAATTGGTGCAAAATCTTGTTAACAATGGAAAATTATGTTCGTTAGGAAAGGTTTTCTGCTTTTAAAGGTGGGCAGTTTAATGATGAGGACCGGCGGGTGGTCGCTGTACTGCTGACATCTGTAATTACCTTGCCCACCAATCAAATTCTAGCTCTCCATTGTTTATAATGTTACCGGTCCGAAGTGAAAGGGTGTAGGCTTTTTTTTGTGTTTTCTCTTTGTTCTGCTTGCATAATGAGCTGCTTGAGTTATTACAAAAATAAACTAGGAAAGAAATGTTATTAAAATTATTTCGCGTGTGTTTTTAATATTTTATCTCTCTATACTAGAGTTGTTGACGAATGGAAAAGAAAGAAGTTATAGGCTAATCTCTCTCTGTCAGTGATGACAGCCAATAAGAAAGTTGACAGTCTGCACTTAAAATTTTAAAAAACGTTTTCTTGCTTTGATTTCTGTATCGATGGAAATGTCAACCATATTTCTTTTGTATCACGAGTTACCTAAACAAATTCTGTGGTGTGGTGTGTTCTTTCTATCACAAGAATAAACTGGGGGATTGATTTCTGGCCTCACCTAGTATTTGCTGATAATGATTTTAGGTGAACTGAATTTTTCAGATAAAATGCTTTAAAAGTTAACAAAAAACTACTTTATTACATTCCTCCTCTGTGCAATCAACTTCATTATGTGTGCAAGCAAGAATTTTAAAAGCACATCTCCCATTTACAAGTGGCTTAGCTAGAGAAGGCTGAACAACAGATACAGATGTGCAATAATATGATGTATTACCATTCTTAGGTGTTTTCTTTGAACTGAGCATTATGTGACATGGACTCGTGGGTCTCGAAACTAGGTTCTGCTAACCACCAGCATTTCAGCTTCCCGAGTTCTGAGATGGAATCATCAAGGATGGTAAATAAATAGATGGCACCAACCCTGGAGGTATTTGTATTCCTACTCATGAAAGGCCAGCAATTTTAAAAATCAATCAGCCTAAACTTGTAGAAATTCTGGTGAATTACCATTTAGCTGTCCTACAATATGTTTACTCACATTCCAAATGTAAAAAAATCCTAGTACCCTTAGTTTGTTTTTTTTTTCAAGAAGAAACTCATTTCATTGAGGATGTAGTTTATCTGCTGATAAATGATTGTCTGGTGACATGTCCACGTGTCATGATAGTGAGTCATTCAAATGATTATCAGAACCTTTGTGCTGGTAGATAACTGTTCATGCAGGTAAGATGTACTGCTATATTGAACTTAACTTAACTCAGATTTACTTACAGGTGATATTGAAAAAATCTGGAATGATGACTGAAAATTTGAAAGGATTATCAGAAGCACCTCTGGCAGGTCTTCAGTTCCTTGCTTTTAAATCTGCAGTTGTACTGGAAATTCTATCACCTTTGCAGTTTTACACCAAATTAAAAAGATAACATCAACATCACCCTACCTGTTCCTCTCAGTCTTAGTTGTAACTGACACCATGGTTCTAATCACAGGCCTAAGCTGCTACTGGACTCTGAACATGTTTGACTATGATATGCACAATATCAGATGCTGGGTGTAAACTTTCCTTTGTTTTATATCTCAGCATGCAGTTTTCCTCTTGGATACTTGACAGTCACCATAGAAAGATGCTACATGGTTTGTAAGCCACTGACCGCTAGACAGATTTGTACAAAGTCAAGAGCAAAGATACAGATGGTCATCATGTTCATCATTCTAGTTGGGGTAAATGTTCATTTCTTAAAACAAATGGATTACACATTGGTGAAGATAATACAACAGACTGCACCTCGCTCAACGATGAATATGTTTTTGTGTGGATTGATTTTTAGTCTTATCTCTCATCCCTCTCACCGTAATGCTCATTTGTAACGTTATCGTCATAGCACAAATGAAAATTGGGGTTAATATCCGAAGAAACTTAACTCAGGAGACAAATCGTCAAAGTGTAAAAAACAAACTAAATATCCGACCGCAGTATCTAGGCAGCATGACTCGAGCAATCATGCTGCTAAACGTTTTCTTTGCCATCACATCTGTACCCATCTCTGTTTATTTCGTCGTAGAGACCTATTTCACACACTCATGTATTGGTTACTCAGAGAGTACAATGAAGCTGGTATGGACCCTGTGTTACCTCTTACGGTATTTCCATTCTGCATCGTATCTTATATTATCTTCTTTACTCTGAGGGAAACTCTTCCTGCTCGAGGGAACTGTTGGAGTTGGAAAGAATGTTTGCAAAGATAAACAGTAAGTTAATAGTCTTTTCTTTTTATTATAAAATAAACTGCCCACAAAGTTGAAGCTAAAATAAATATACAATATGCATAGTTTCTGTGCCTCATGATGTATGGGTATTAGCTAATTAGAAAATTATGGAAATTGAATAAGCTGACTTAATTGACTAGATTTTGAGAAATGTTTAACTTTCACAGATTAAAACTCCACCTGGAGCAATCTGTGTATATTTTAATAACCCTTTTCTTGATAGCTTATATAGACAGTGTTACCTTTTGCTCTGGAGAGGTAGTTACAATCTAAATAAATGGATTAATAATGTGCTTAGCATCATAAAAAGGCTGTCTTTAGTATGACTGACTTTTAGACACAGAAAACTCATTTGTCTTTGTTCTAACCATAAAGTATAAATGATGCTGTAAAATACAAAATTGCTTTCCATTCTCTTGTCGCCAGTAATGTTCAGTCATTACTTTTACTTTTGCAACTTTAAATTGCATATGTTGATCAGACCTAAAATATGGACATTCATTCACTTAGGTTCAGAATCTGATGAAAATTTATCAGTGATATGAAAATGTCTTTAAAGTTTCTGGATTTAAGAAACATTGATGAGATCTACTTTTGCCGACGGGAAATCAGAAAATTGAAATACATCACTGACATCATAATCACTAAAAAGCTGACTGTATCGGGTAAAACAATTTAAAATACTGGGTGGCAATAAATTCAAAATACTACAGAACTTGGATTATCTTTAATGGACTTGACCCATTTGAATTGAACATTTTGGCATAATTTATGGTACCTTCACCACTCAGTAACCATATGATCATGGATTCCTTTAGCACTACAGCCTACGCCTTCTTTGTGCAAAACCTCGGGAAAATCCATATTCTGAAATCGAAAAAAGGTATTTGTATACAGACGAGGCAGGAGCAATAGGTATGTATTCGACTTATTAAGCGGCTTATTCTTAAAACTGGAACACTAGAGAAATTGGTTTTTGATACACAGAAAAGGAATTTATGAAACTGATTCCAGAATTTAATATTTTTTCTCATCTGAAGCTGACCATTCGTAAGATAAGAATGCACACTCAAGTTGGTGGGTTAATGGTGGCCTGGAACAAGGTCCTCTGTCACACCGGGTTTGGTGCGATGTCAACTAGCTGAAGTATCTCAATAAACATCACAATCACCAAAAATAAAACATGGAATAAATATCATTTTAATATACTTGATTAAACAATGCCACAATAGGTCCCCAGAACTCACATCTTGGATTCTGAACTGTTTAGCAAACACCAGAGTAAAGTCAATTTGGGTAATCATGGGTTTTATCTGAAAAAATGTGACAGCCCTCTGGTTTAAAAGCCAGGTTCCAGCTGTTGCTTTGATTAAGAGGTGGATTAAGGCCCACATCCTTTTATCAGTTCAGCTTTCAACCAACAGTCTTGTACTTGCTTACCATATAACTGGAATAACCGTTTGGTATCCTAGAAAGTGTCTATTTCTGTCAAGTTACTGCAGAAGTGCATGACATTAAACGTCCGCATAGCAACCTCCTGGAAAGCAAGCATCTGTTTCAGAGAAATGGGAATAAGAGAGTTTGAGAAGGCAAAATAGGGATCTATCTTGTTGAATCACAACTAGGTAGCATTTTCCATAAATAACAAGATGTCCAAAAACGCTACATCAGAGAACATTCATGAAGTGAGAGAGTAGCAAATTTGGTCCTTCAGAATTTTGATTTATACATGATTTTAAATTTGATGATTAAAATACACAGTTGGGCTTATTGAGTCGTATTTTAAACTGTACTTCTGTATTATCTTATTATCATCCACAAAAATGAAGCGTGACACCTGCAAAAGACTGAAAACATATCTCATTACCAGAGATAATTCCATGTTCTGCAGGATTTTTTGGCACTGGCTCTTGAGCAGCTCGCTTGCAAATTTTTAGCTCTGATGCCTTAATAGGTGGGAGTTTGGGACAGCATTTCTCCTGATCTTTTATCTTCCAAACCAAGTCTTGGCATTCTATAATGGAGAAACTGGGTAATCGGTCCATATGTGCATTAATTTTACTACTATTTGTGGAAACCTAAATAATAATGCTTATTCACACACCTTGTAGATTCTTTCAGACTGCTGGAAACATGCTGCTGCTGGAAGGCATCTTCAGCTTTCTTATCAGTCTACTCTGGATAATTTTCTCCATTAGTCCCCAACACAGCTGGTCAGGCTAATCGGTCAGTGCAAGTCATCACTGTTATTATTAAAGCCATTTCACTACTGTGTTTTGTTTAATATTTTAAAATCCTATTCAAAGGTTACACATTTATATGGTGAAAAGTTAATTTTAATAATCTGCTTTCAACAATGAATCAAAATTTCTATTTGATTGAAGCTCAGCTTCCAGAACAGGCCCATGACTGTGGGTAAAACTACTAGCAAACTAATTATGAAGCAACTTAACTATTTTCCTGGAAATATTTAAAGGACCACACACCCAAAAACATTGTCTACTAAATGAACTTCATAATTTTCTTAGTAGCAGAAGTTTAATTATATATGCACTTCTAGATATATGGTATCCCAGCCTTCCCTTATCTTATGCTTTACTGAATGTTTATTTATTTTTTAATGATAAGATATCAGTGAATGTCTGCCAGTTACCATCAATATCACTGCTGTCTGGTAAGTATTTCATGCATCAACACACTTTAATTTGTTTTCACACTTCTGTTATTTGCTTCAAATACACAAGAGCATGTTCATTACCCTGACCAACATTCCAGGTCTACCAGGATGTAGTGAATCAATGACCTTATTCATTGAAAACAATTTGTAGGGCCACCAGTAGGATGTAAAACACCTACACAAGGTGGTATCAAAGTGACTCAGGGCTCAGCTATCTGAGTTCATCTGATACATTTGTTTCTTTGTTCACTTCTTAGTCCTATGAAAAACCAAGTAAAAGGCTTCACACATTCAGAATACAAAAGAAGACTGCCTGTGGACATTGATTTACAGGCAGGGAGATCTGGTACAACATCTTTCTTTTAAAAGCTGATACAATAGAAGATTTCTTTGTGGACTTTACTGATTTTGTAAAAATGATTGGAAATGAGAGCATCATGGACAACACTGTACAAACTGAAGATTCCATTAAAGTAGCCACAAGATGTCTCTGGAGGGAGCTAGGTGTCCCGCTCTTACTCTTTCCATGTACTGGGAATTGTATTTCCTTTGAGGTCTTACTCCGGATAATCGAAAGTTCCCCATCACCCCCAACCCTCTCCGTGCTGGAGCAGGGTAGGCCACCGGTCGGAAGATGCAGACGACATTCCTCTGATACTCAACAAAGTTTACGTCTCGCCTCCCTGTGGCCCCGATGTCTGCCCCTGTTGTCCTTAGATTCGAGTGTCAATGACTTTCCGGTCCGACCGCTGACACAGCCAGGACCGGCACCGTCCACACACCGGCCCCGGTAACACGGTCCGCCATTGCTCGCCCCTCAACAGGTCCACCAGACCGACACCTGACCCGTGTTCACACTCGGCCGGCTCAGCAGACGTCGCCATCTCCGCCATTTGCTGGCCAAACACCCGGCACAACTAACCGAATAATAAAAACCATTATTATTATTAATATTATTATTCCGCTAATATATTCGTAATTAAACAGATGGTCTCCATTCAACTGAAGAGGTTCATCAAGGAATTCAAGGAGCTGGTTCACCGAGGATGACGAATTACAGCCGTTTGTCTTGTAGAGGTAAACATCGTCTCTCCTGGACTCGAGCAGCTAAAAGTTGCTATGGAAACTGGAAGTTGAGAAAAGACTGCGGCCGGAATTAGTCGGCTGATCTAAGGAATTATACGTGGATTAACGAATTATGGTGGATGGATGTCGGTCTAGCTTTTCCCGCCATCCTCTGCTCTCTCTCTCTCTCTCTCTCTCTGGTACTGCGCAGACCGACCGCCAGAAGAGAGCGGGATCCCAGCGGCCGGCTGATGTCGCCTCAAAGTACCCGCCACCCCTTGGATAGTCGATCTCCAAATAGACCGGGAGTCCGCTGACACTCATCAGCATCTAAACTCTAAGATTCCCCACCCCGTTTTTAACCATTATCAAAAATGTCGCGACACACATCATCGGGTTATGGAAATCACATCAAAAATGGTGAGAAAGGGAAGTTGCGAGGTTATTTCTGGTGAATAGAATCGGGTGGCGTCGTTCTCGCCTGTGCTTTGGTCCAGAGTAGAGCTATGACAGCAGCAGAGTCATCTTCTTTAACCGCCCGTCTACATCGTCAACCATCATCGGTGCATCCCGAATTTTAGCCACAGCATCTTTCGTTGTTAGAAAAGCCTTCGGAGAGACCTTCGGCCACTGCACGAAGCTTTCTCTCTCCAGTGAATGGTCCCCCCGACTTTGGTGGAGTTTACGAGTCTTCAGAGTTTAACTATAGGCCCCTTTTTTCGAGAGGGAGAGACAGATGTTTTTCTGTGTATTCGGCTGATAAGGATGATCCTGCAGCAATACTTTCGCGACATAAGTCACCACAAGAACAAGAATTCGTTCACCTTGTTGTGCAAAAACTGCACAGGTCTCTCCCCGTTCTCCCCGAACCATCCCTGTTTTTTGTTGTTTGTGTCCCCCCCCCGTCATTATTTAACATCAGGGTAAAGTTGTCAGCTTCAAAACCAGGAAACTCTACGATCTATGCTTCTGTAGAGCCAACACCGGAAGGTGCGACGTTCTCCAGACCGTGGTTACGGCCGGAGCAGGTAGAATGTTCAATTAGTTTCAGCCGCTGCGCTTAGGAAGAGCGATTTTTAATAACACAGTCAGCCTCGATGTGATGCGAGATGAGCAGAGATCCTCCTTTTATAATAATATACTTTTCTTGTATATTTGTTTCTGTGGATTAGGTTTCTCGTGACTAAATTAAAGAAATCCAGACTCAGGAAAGGGTTGGGACGAAGTTGCAATGTGCCCGATTCCGCAGTGTAGGGAGTTATGGTTTTTCGGAAAACAGACAAGAAACAGATCTGTTTGACAGATGGGAACGAAAATAGATTAATAAAAAAAGGGGAAAAGGGAAGAGAAGAGAGGAAGAACAAAGAAAAAAAAAGACAAAAATCAAAGGGAAGAGAATAAAGGGAGGCAGAGGGAAATAGAGAGGAAGAAACGAGGCAAGAAAACCATATTTTCCAGTTCCAGAGAAATTTTAAACAGTAAACAGAAAAATTTTGGAAAGAAGTTATTACCTCTCTGTCGCCTATCGACAGGTGAGGATCTCATTCAGAGAAGGAAAGGCAAAGGTAAAGTTTTTCCCGATGGTTTATTTCCCTGGGTTTCATCCCAGGAGGCTTCTGAGATAAGGTGAGCAGACTGTGCGCTTGTTGATTTATATGGAGGGTGGTACCTGGCAGCCCCAGGTCGGATGTCCCAGGAGGGGAGTCTGTTCCCTACCTACAATAACCAACGGTAGTCTCAGGTACATCCGACTGTTCATTAGGCTACTCGTTGACTAAACTCGGTTTTATTCATTAGTCGAATTCTAAGGGCGAGGTATTTTTACTACTAACTTCAGTTCCATTTCCAAATTCAGTATCTACACCAAATTACGATCACTCACACACACACACACACACAGGACAACAACAGTATATTAACGATAACTCTGTCTGAACAGAAGCGGAGATAATCGAGTTATCTCCCCTGTAAATGCACGAGGCGTAAAATGGCGACCTTCGTTTCGGAAACAGTGGTGAGGTGAGGGAACCAGCCGCTCATCTGTCTGTCTGAGGTACATCCAGCTGCTCGGAGTTTGATGGGAGAAAACTGCTGGCATCTCTCCCTCTTGGATCTGGACCGTAGTGTCCACCTTCCTGGTCGTCTTATCTCGCTAATTCCCGTTGTCATGACAACAGCCGAGCGACCTCCAGGTATCTGCTGTACAAGGTTTTCTCCTTCATCCTTGTTGTGTATCCTTTATTCCTTGATGATGAGGTGATCCATAAGCTGCTTGGATTAGCCTGGCTCTTGTTAATCTCATCCACGGTCTGGTGGTCGACATCAAACTGGATGTTTTCCTTTTTTGAATTGAATTTGAAATTCGCTTCTTGAAAAAATGTGGACGATATTAATACAGAGCAGCCAGCGGCTGATGGGCAGAGGGTCCGGACTCGGGGACACCTGGTGCCCCTGACGGATTTCCCTGTCAGTGCCGGAGGAGAGAGACCAGTAAAACCGGTAAAAGCCGACATCATCACGGGGGGAAACAGGTGATTTTAGCGACGACGCCGAGCATCTTTATTACCTGCAGTTCAGAAACACGGGATGGATGCCGTCCGTCTATATATATATATGTAGGGGTATATTTCTTAAGAGAGGGAGGACAAACAAACAGGGAAACACTAAAGTTTAGGGAAAAAAACTGTACATGTGGTTATTAAACCGAGACAAAATGTACAGATAAATAACTTAGTTCAGCTGGGTATGGAAGACAGCAGCGGAGCAGTGCAGACAATGGGTGGAGCCTGAGTTTGGAGAATAACGAGCAGATTCCATCCATATCGTGTAGTGGAGGAAATAAATTAATGTGGAATTATTTGTCTTTTTATTCTTAAAACCTTCACAGTGTTGCTTTTATATAATTTCAAAGTGTTGTATAATTTCGATTAAAACTTTACTGTTTGGATCATTTAGAATTTGCATATAATAAAAGAAAGCAGGAAGTTATTACAGGTTTAAGAAACATATCTATTTTTCTTTAACTCCAGTAAACAGAACTGTTGCTAGTAGTTTGTAGACTATAGTTCGGTCGTTAATCACTCTCCTCACTGACCGAGAGCTGGGATTAGTGCAGATATAGGCAAACTTCATCTCTGATCTTTAAAAGATTTTACTGCAGCATCTGTTGTCAAGGAAAACATGAAATAATGACAAGCATTTTAATTAATCATTTCTTGTTGTCATTTGTAATCATCCAATCTGTTTTCCAGATGAACTACAATGTGGTTGTTCCCATTTTCTGGTTTCTTTGAAAAACTGAAGATATCAGTCTTTAAAGAGCCAGGAAAGGAAACCTCCTCCTGAAATGTATACATGTAAGTACATTTTTTTTAATTTCAGAACGAGGATTACACGTTTCGGGGGAAAGGTGATAGCGTAGATGAGCTATGTTGGCATCCTACTAACCCAGAGCACCTAGTAACAGCTAGTGGTGATAAAACTGTCCGAATACGGGATGCAAGAACAAACGAGTCTGTTGCCACTGTTAACACGAGATGTAACAGAATTTATTTATGGATATTTGTTAACCCTTTCACTGTGGATTTCAATTAAAGGTTGATATAAATAAAGATTTCATCATCGACTATATTTGATTACCACACTGAAAGGGTTTAATACATTGTATATTTTGACATTAAAATTATTTTTTTTTGCTTGATAATATGAAATAAATTTGTTGTGTAATGTGTCAACTAAATTAAAACTATATAGATAAAAATTCTTTGGAACCGATTTAAAATATACTCAGGTTTTGTTGTGCAAGAAAAACAAGATCTTTGCTATTTGTTTTTGAATCGCCTTAAGTCAGTAAAAATGATAACATTTCCTCCAAAAAATGAGTTGTATAAAATTTTCATTACTTAATTTAAAAAATTTAAAGGAAAAAAAATTGATATCCTATTTAATTAACTTCCAGTTAAGCTTATTCACATCAATGTATCATAATGACATAGTATGCACATTGTCTTAGTGTTTTGTGTTCACTATAAGCATGACGAAGAAGAAAATCATGATTTTCTTGTGCTTTTTCATCATCTTTAAGATCATTGTAGTGAATATCAGTTGAGATTATGTGACTCTCTTCCTAATCATCAATCATTTAGACCAGTGAATACCAATGATTTTGGAAATGCTGTCACTAGAGCAACCATTAGAAAACTGTTTCCTGGAGCTTATTGAATATTGTTTTCGGCTATTCTTAAAAGGTATCATTAATGTCGATTAGCAAAGGTGTACTCTAGTGATCCTGCCAATAATCAACAGGAGTTTCTTTTGATAACATAGTAAGCATTTAGAAATTAGTGAATTTTTTGGTTAAAAATAGTTTTGAGCATAGAAACTCTAAAGAGAAATTTTGTTCTTGTGTATGGGAATTATATTATAATATTTTGATACAAAACAAATTTAAATGACTTAGTATATTACAAATTTACATTTTGGTGCATGATATAAATTTAAAATGTTTTGTTAATGTTCTTTTAGCTTTGTTGCTCCATATTAAGAAGGTATTTTGCTGCCTTATGTAGTTTTAAAAAGCAAAACAAATTGCACAGTAAAAACTATTCCTATTTGGATAATTTGGAAGCACATAGATAATGAAGACTTTGTTGTGCCATCTGTTAAATGTATTTTGAAAACACAGACACACAAAGTTTCAATATTATTTTATAATTGACAAAAGTAACTTGTAGGCCAAATAAAAATTTCTTTCTTAACGGAACAATTTTCTTGTAACTGCAGGAGAGAATATCAATATATGTTGGTCTCCTGGTGGCAACAAGGATGATTTAGTCACATTCATTGATGCCAGGACACACCGATCACATGCAGAAGAGGAGTTTAAGTTTGAGGTGAATGAAATTTCTTGGAATAATGAAGGTGACCTCCTTTTCTTGACTAGCGGTCAGGGGAGTATACATATTTTGAGGTAAGTTCAAATTTTTACATGCTTTTTATTATGTACAATTGTTATTATATATCATCTCCACCTTCTGTATATGCACACTGTAGTTGCACTGTCTGGCTACAAATTCCAAGTTAAACATTTGAAGAATTAATTGTATTCAGCCTGAAAGAAACCATTGTTTTGTTTTAGTTTGTTTTGATGTTTTTGAGCTGATAGTGTTTGACTATAGTGTTTGACACAGTTTTACCAATTAGAGAGATCTTTTTTCTTCTTGGCTACCCAGACCTCAAACTGCAGCATGTTCTCAATGCTCACCCAGCCAACTGCATCTGCATAGAATTTGATCCAACAGGTAGTGAAGATGCTCTGGTCAGTCTGTGGAGTGTTGAAGAGCTGGTCTGTGTGAGAACATCTGCAAGGTGGGTGAAACAGAATCTACGATGTTAGCTAAAACAAATAAGCTGCCTTCTCATTTTATGTAGCCTTTCAATAAAAGCAGACAGTTGAACCATGATTCAAATGCATATACGATGCTTAGCCTATTTTTTGTTTTGGAATTGAAAACTTGTGTGTGACTTCGTCATTATTTCCTGTACACAAAATCAAACAAACACTAATTTAATTAACTAAAGAAAAAGCATAAATTTTTCATTGTATTAAACATTTTATTTACATTAACTTGTATTATACCTTAGGTTCTTGTCTAATATTTTACAAGATTACCTCAGACGTTTTATACAAAGTGCAGATTAGATATAATATTCGCTGTGTCATATTAAAGTACAGAGAGCAAGCAAGCAACCTTCTTTTTTAAAAAAAAAATCCCTTTAATTTGCAATGCTGTGGAGATAACCATATTCCTTTGAATTTCAATCTGCCAAATCTCAAAACAATTTAGTAACATTACACTGGCACATCTATCTGATTTATCAGAAAAAAAATTGTTCAACAATCTATTAATGCAGTATTCAGGCTAATAAACTTCCTTAAAAGAAAAGAAAAAACAATATTTAATTATCTCTACAATGAAAAAATTATTTAAATGCTCAGCTGTCTATACTAAAATAAAACATTGTATTAGCAGCCTAAAATCAAACAAGTATCAAGTTGTGATTATAGAATTACAACTGAAATCTTTAAAAGAAGAAAAAGGGCAATAGATTGTGTACCTCACATGGCACTGGGCTGGATTTTCTCTTATGGTGATCACGTGCTCGACTTCTCTTCAACAGGTGAATCAACATTTACAGTCAGTCCTGAAAGGGTTGGCTGATTTTGTTAAAACTGGTCTCTATCTACCTTTGGGTCTGGCAAGTTAACTGTTAGGAAGACTTCAACTATAGCAGTAGTTGCATTGGTACCTGGGCAAGAACATCATTTTGCCACCACAGGTTTATCTTGAGTGGATTTTTCCTTCAAATACAAATTGGATTGAAAATTTTCTTTGGCAACAAATATTAGATGCAGGATCAATTCAGTTGGATACTTGTTTCATCTGGTATCTGTAATGGATTAAGTTCTTTAACATTGCTTTTGGCTTTGGTTCCAAAGCCTGGATGGAATTCCCCAATACCCGTATACTTGGAATCCAGATGTTACTGTGACAAAACCTTCAAATGGACTTTCCAATTTTACAGGCTGCCATGTAATGCAACATTGAACTCTGGTCAACTTTTGGCACATTTCTCACCAGACAAAGAATATTTCAAACTTTACTTTAGTAATTAAATAGGAAATAAAACAATTTCCATTATAATTGAAAATCAATCCCCTTATATTCCAAGGAGTAGATTCATTGTGTGAAGAAAATTTAAAGAATTATAACTTTTTATTTAATATATGATTATATGGTTATCGGTTGTCAGTTGCACTAAATAGTACCTGTACATTGGTGTAGATATTAAACTGAAAGTAAATTTTAAAATTTTTTGTTTTGCTTTAAAATGAAAATCATTTTCAGAAATCATGGTCAGCGTGTTAAATGATTTTTGATTCTGGCATTGACAGACATTTTCTGCCAGACAAACAGAAACCTGAACGTGCTTCATAAATAGAATCGTTGCACTTATTTCTGCAGTGAAAGCCATCTACCTATACAAGACACACAGCTTATTTTTAAATTGTCAATAAAGTTAACCGAAGGGTCACCCCACTGGTAGATCAGAGGTTTTGATTAACTCTGCACAATTGTTTTTTATTTGAGAAAACCATGCTAAAAACGGAGTAATAATCAGCGGTAGTGGATGGGTGTATGATGTCGCTATTCAGAACTCAGATGGGTATTTGCTTTTGAAGAACTGTAAATTATTTCAGGGGAGTTAATTCAGTATTTATTGTTTTTTAAACTGATACAGTATTTTACTTTCCATTGTTATTGATGGTTTTATATCTGGTACAGTGCAAAGAGACCCAGACACGACTGATTTTATGTAATAAACAAAGAAATACTATAACTTTCAACAGATTTTAAGAATATTTAGCAGGTTGTACACTAACTCTCAGTTCCATTTTCTGTGGTGGACATCAAAAGTATGGCAATGCATTTTGATGTCGAGAAAACTGCTTCAAATGAAAATAATATCTGACTGAAATGCAGATCTTCAGATGAAGACTTTTGGACTCTTTTTGACAAAGTTAAATACCAAATCCTAAAGAATTTTGCCATGAGAAATGAAAGCATCATTTGGTTCAACATACTTATACAGATCATTGTTTTCTGACAGGAAGTTCATAAAATGAAAATATCACGCAAGAATGACATCTGCACTTTGATGACTGCATCAGGCTGGCTGTGATGTCCTACTTACCTAACTTATCCAGACTGACATCAGAATCAAGAGTTAGACATCTCATCAGTTTTACGAGTTTATACTAAATTTGGTGTTAATACGTTATTTGATTGTGTTGTTTTTATTATATGTTGTTTTGTGTGTGTTAATTTGTACCTTTTCTGCATCCTAAGTTGTAAGTAGATCGGTAAATAGCTTCTGAACAGAAGTAGCTCATGGCACAAAAAAGTTGACAACCTTTGTCCTAGAGGTTATACAGTTCTTAAAAATCTGGATTGAAAGAGTTAAAGCCAACCAGTGGGAATAATAATGTTATTTATTAAACATTACATTGTAACTTCTGATATATTGCAAGATAACAAAATCACAAAAAA
>JACATO010000115.1:600000-761986 GCA_018389105.1 Nautilus pompilius
AGTTTGTATGTTGCCCGTTGTGCTCACCATTTCTTGTCTTTAATCTGTTGTCTTCAAATATCACATTGTTATAGATTTGGTTGGATTTTTAGTGTTTATTTGGATTACATTTGAGATTATTGAACTTTTTAAACATCACATTATCTGCTTGTTATGCTTTATATTAGTAGAAAAATTTCATTGACAATCCAGTCATTTTAAATGGTTTTATAGTCAAGTGACAGATTTAGTAATAATACAGTTATTCTGTTGATGGAAAACTAAAGATTGTTGATAATGACTTGATATTGTCAAATTGATACTTTATTTTTCTATTAATTTCAAACAAATTTTACTAAATGTGAAATTTTTAATGTATATAGGTGTAGCCATAGCTGCTCTTCACACACACATTTTTATGCACCTTAGTTGTGCATAGTTTTGTATGGTGTCCAGTTGTGCTTATGTATGATATTCGTTATTTGTGCAAGATGAGTTGCTAATCTTTATAAAAGTTTTGATATCACCACTTTTAATTCTCATTTCAAAAACAGCCAAGACAGCAATCCAGCAATCTCTGTATCAATGAAGTCAAATCATAAATAGTAGTGATATAAGTTAAAACTGTATGGGCTTGAAAACATTTCTTTCTGGGCACAATGTTGGGTCTAGAAGTTTTAATCTGTAAAGATTTTACATGGGATGGCAGCTATGAATGGGTTAATTTAGTTTGAACAAATCATTTTTATTGGAGGATGAATTTGGCTACAGGCGTTTTTTCAAAGACTTGAACTTGCTGCTGACAGTTTGATAAGTGTGACCTTGTGACTTTGAAGATACATCTCTCCATCTGCCTGCAAGCAGTACTAGTTCTTGTGACAGAAAGTAGGCACCTCCAGGGCTATTGATTCTCCTGCATCACAGAAAACAAGGGCTGGCATTTGCATACATATTGTGTCGTGAAGGTTTTATTTGTGTCATTTAAGACTTGAGTCTGCAAAATTCAGCTATCTGTTTCCTAACGTGCAATCAAGCTGTCACTGCGAATGTTCAAGCACTTTGTGTTATGGACAATAAATGGCTGCTCGAAGCCTTAAAAACCTCCTCCATGGACTTTTTATCACTTCTGCCTTATTTTAAAATTATTAGTCATAATGGAAATTAATTTGAAATCATTTGAGGGTTGGCTGCAGTTGCCTGTTTGTAGTAATAATTGTCGAGTATCTTTCTTTTTTATTCGTGGAAATTTAAAATGACAAAAGAGTTGTGATCCATTTAAATGTTGCAGACAAGAATCTGCCGTGAGAAAATTTGAGAAAGATTTTAGAGTACAAATGATCTGACTAACCTTGTTCTGGAGCAAACGTTGGAACAGATTAAAAACTTTTAATGTTGCCTGTAGGCACCAGGTTATTCCACCATAAAAAATCATCAACACATGCATTACACTGGAGCAATTTCATTAAAAAACCGGCGACAACAGGGTGGTGAAAGTATACAGCCAGATTTAATAAATATTAACAAACCGGAGATAACAGGGTGCTGAAGATATGAAGCTGGATTTAATAAATATTAACAAACCGGAGATAACAGGGTGCTGAAGATATGAAGCTGGATTTAACAAATATTGTTTTTTTTTATATTTAAAATGATGGAAAAAATTAAATGAGATAAAATGTTTTGGACAATAAAATAATTGGTGTTATTTAATTTGAAGATGCAAGTGATCAGTGTAACACTTATAGTATTTTTTTTTTGTCTTGTCCAGTGTTTAGATGAAATAGAAATTATCAACATTGACTGAATTTCTTTTCTTAAAATTCCAGAGAACTTTAGGGAAAGGTTTTTTCATCTTGCAATTTCAGTAGGCACAAGTTGTTTTATGCTCTCAATTATGAAATAACACAGCATAATTTATGCTATTATTTTATTATTTTTGTTTTGTTCACAGAGTTTTGCCTTTCTGGTTTGAAATTATATGGAAATCAGTTTAGAGAGAGAGAGAGAGAAAATGCTGATTTCTGTAATTTTCTGGCAAACATGGCTACCAGACAGTAGAATCCTGATGAACATTTAGATGTTCTTATCAAGAATCTCTAAACCTCAGCAGTATTTTTTTTTTTTAATGTTCCTGGTTAGGAAGGCAATCAGCAAAGTAGTGCGTACAATGTAGTTTGGTCAGAAGTGTTCCTTCCTTGAACTCCGCAGCCATGTAAATACAATCACCACGTTTACTTGGTCAACAATAGCAGCCGCAGTTCTCTGTATTCATTAGATCTCTGGGAGAACTTCACTGCACACAGCTCAGTCGCCGGTTTTGCTCTGCAGCTTTTTACATCCCGGCATGTGCTCTGCCCAGTCTGTCAATTATCCAGCCATGATTTTCTAGCAGATTTATTTTGGGCAAGAATTCAATTAACTAAAACGCTTTCTCTTTCCTGTGTGCCAAGGTTCCCCCCCCCCACACACTATCTGGATTAATTTATTTTCAAATAATGTGAAAGTGTTGACATCTGTCCCTGCTGTCATTAGATGTCAATCAGCAGATCACTTGCAGGAACTTTAAAATTAACCCTTCTCCTCCTCTTTCCTTTAAATTCTGAAACTTTTTTGGGTATTTGTTAGAAATGATAACAAAAAATCTGCTACAGACGACTACAGATGTAGTATTCTGTCTAGTTGTATTTTTTTTTCCTAATTTAAATTCTGTTACTACAAAGTTTTATTCTTTTATGTATATTTTGTTTTTCAGATATCTTATATTAAAAATGAATGAGTAGCTAGTTACTTACCTGACTTGTTTTCACAGGTAAAAAGCTCTTACTGTTCATAGGTTCCTGCGTAATATCCACAAACACCTGTATGTGGAGATTCACATCTTTGTTCATGGATATGTGGCTTTCATCTAATCACATCATTTGAGGCCTAATTTACTTTAAAGAAAGCTGCTGTATTTATTAATTACATAAAGAACAAACAGGTGTTGTAGTCTCTTCATTTTGGTATTTAATATGGCATGCTACTGAAAAATATACCCGCTCTCTATTTCACAGAAAACTTCTGCAAGGTTCAGAAGAGAGAAGTCAGCATAGTTTGACTTTATTTGATTAGAACCTTTTATTGTTTGTTGTATTTATTTTGATTTTTGTAGATACTTCCAGCAAGGTGTCAGAATGGATGCTGGATTAGTGAGAAATCCATAAAAATGACTACTACAGTCATTTTCTGAAATTGTTGTTTTGGCATTTGGATGTCAAATGACTGGCAGCTTAATGTAGAAAAGCTGTATTATGATGAAGGCCAAGAACCATTATCTACATCCCCAGTGCATCATGAATACACACAGTGGCTTAGCTTTGGGATTGCCAAATGTTACCACTGTGATCAAGTTATGAGCAAAATTATTTGTTCTGTGAATTTGTTTGCCGTTTAATAAATTTTATGATATCTTCTTGTTTCTATCTTTTCCAAAATAGCCCATGATTATCTGTAGACACCTTTAGTCTTATTTAACTGAAGATCAACATCTTAGGTGTGTTCCTGTTACTATCTGAACAACCCACGGGTATTCTGGCTGTATACAACTAGTAGCTTTGACTATGTTTCAACTTGCACATAATTCTAGCTATCTTATTGTTAGCCGGTCACAGATATTAATAAATTTACCAGTTACTGTAAGTTATTTTCAGTATAATTGCTGTGTCAGGAAAGTCGGTATATTACAAGGCAGGAAGGTGGTTATGATTTAATATAAGTTAAATATCAATCATTTTATTCATTCACATTTCTTACTAAAATTATGTATATTTTTAATATCAAACCAGGCTAAAACTTTGGTTTGTTTGTAATTATGAGTTCTAGTACACTGGTGAAAACCTATAAGCATTCCAGAGGATCTCTGTCTGATTCCTTCCAATAATTTAGTAGAATTTTTTTTAAATATGGCTTCCCAACTTGCCTAGCAAATTTAAGATGTGGAACAACCAAAAACTTAATAATGAAGCTAAGGCTTTATTTAGATCTATGTTTGGTACTTAGTTATTCTACTCCCTTATTCCTTTTATGTTTGAATTGTTTTACTGCCATTTTTTTGTTTTTGTTGAAAAGAAAAAAGACTACTTTCTTTGTACAGAGAAGTTATTAAAAAGATGAACTGCTGGAAAATATAATTTTCTCAAATATGTAAAAAAAAAATTTTGTTTTTCTGTAGAACAGATCTTGCTTATTGCAGTTTTTCGGCTCGTGTTTAGTTGGAGGGTAAAAATCCAGAGGTAAGACAGTAATTAGGGTCTCCTTTAACCTGATAAAGTAGTGGAAGCAAGTGGGATCTATTTTTTTTTTTTTTTTTGTCACAAAGTATGAAAAGAAAACCTTTGGCTATTTTGTGTAAATCATCTTTATGAAAAAATGGATTATTCCAGATGAGCGAAATACTGTTTTGCTACAGCATCAGAAGGGTCTTGAAGCTTGTCGGTAATGTCTTGTGGGGATTTGAGAATCCTTTATTAAAAGACAGGTTAATAACGGTTAGCAGACTCTCGGTGTGATTTCCATAGTATAAAAAAGAAAAGGCTGAATTTTTGTTAAACATGATGCAGCTTTAATTATGAAACAAAGGAAAAGACACGAGTGGTAAAGTTTTGTGCTTGAAAATAGATGCATTTAGTAGGGTTTTCATTGGTTTAGAATTAAAAATTTTGATGTGTGTCTAGCAGTGGCGATATCCTGGGGTTTGCTTTTGAATTGTTCGTCGTTTAAAAATGGATAGAATTGGTAATATTTTTGATAAAAATATATTGAGAAAATTTGCAAAAGCATTATATTTCATTTGCTAAATCTCACAGGATGCTGATAATAGTCAATCAAACGATGACAAAAGATATCAGAGAATCTTATGTATAAATGTGTTTGACCACACATTGAGTACACTGTGAAAGGAGTTCTTTCAGATGCAGAATCCAGAGTATGTAATTCTAAGCTAGCTGGACTTAACTGGGCAGTTGGAATTACAGACAGATGTCAGCAGGAAAAAAATTGAAAACCTTGTTAATAGATGACATTAAACTAAGAGAAGTGGTGATGGGAATCATCTGGGGTTCATTCCACTTTTATAGCCCCTTTTTTTTTACTGATTGTCTTGTAGCTGTTTTTGAGGGATATTGGCAGAAATAGCCACCAATGAATGAAGTGGCCAAAGGAAATTTTTGTCTTGTGATTAATCTATGTTGCATAAGTGTCAGCAAGTAATGCATTGAGTGAGTTGTATTATTGTCCTCATAGCTAAGACTCAGCTGTTAATGTTCTGGGTCAGCTCAAAGAAGCTGGTGACTCCTAATTCTCCCATTGACAGAAGGCACTAGCAGCTATGAACTTGGTTGAAACCATGTGTTAAAGTAAGATGGCAGGAGATAGTCACAGGCTATGGACAGGTAATTTGGTAGATTAACAAGCTGTTTAATATATTCTACTTTGATATACTGCTATGTTGTATGTTCAGTAATTGCCCAGCTCTCTCTCTTAAAAAAATTTAGACAACTTCAGGACTCCATCTTACAGCTGGACCTTTCTTCTGTGGCCAAGCATCACTGATCATTGAAACAGGATTCATTTGCAGACATGATATCCATCTATGCAATATCTCAGAGTGGTAAGGGCTGTTTGTCTCATTTTATTTAATCTGTCTCATACCATTTCTAGTCCATAAACTAAGAAATATTTGTCCATATTTATTTGTTCATCCCTAAAAAAAAAATTGAGCAGTGATGCACTATAGACTAATTTGGACACAACCATTGAACTTTAAAAACAGAATGTTACCAAAATAGTTTTCTAGACTTTTTGAATTTCTGTTGCAAAAAATTTGATCTGGAAAGGGCAGCCATTGTTGCACATTTTTAAGTGGCTACCTAGCCAGGTAATTAGTCAATCAATGAAAAAGTTTAAAGAGATCTGCATCATCATTATTTTAGGTTTAGTTATTGTGGTGTACAGAAAGTGATCTGCTTCTTGCACAGAGGGTTAATCCATCAGGCAAGCAATAAGATATCAATGTGTAACATAGTGCAGTAGTTTATCAAGAAAAAACCCTACTATACTAAATACTTTAAAAGGCATCATTCCTCAAGCTCACTAATTTTGTGACATTCTTGAATATTTGGTGTTGGTTTGTAATATAGCTGGCATATTCCATGAACTCTGCGACTGCTGAAGTTAAGGTCTTTATTTGTAGCAATGTCACTTACACCTTGTATTCCTTCCACCTTTGTTTTGTTAATCCTCTTGAGCTGAACTTGGTCAGAAGCCTTGACTCCACGTCAGATGATTTCTAGTTATTGTATATAGTGTGAACTATGTCTTTTCACAGTGACTTGAGCCAGCCTTTCTTAGGGCAGCAGTGCCACCATCATCATGAAGCATCAAAACTGCTGTTACACAAGCATTGCCTGGCTGTAAAGAAAGCAAATACAAAAATATCATTTTAAAGTTACTATTTTTGTGATATTTCCTCATTAGAATCTGCTGTGGGGAAACTACAATCATTAAAGTTAAGTTAGCTTTCTAATTACTTTATTTAGTGGAGATTAAAACATCCCTAAATGTGGAAGTCGGGTGGCTCGCCTTAGCCATACAATGTTTCACCCGGTGCCGCCATCTTCTACAGAAATACTTGGCTGTGTATTTAGCTCTGCCAATCCATACTGCAAAATAATAGACATGGGAAAATGTTTTGCAAGCTTTTCTTTTTAGCCAGCCATAACGCCTGCAGATTTTCTTGGTGTTTTTCTGGAAAACGTAGTCGCATTGCTTTCCTCAATATATTAAGTCTTTCCATGTAAAAAAAAAAAAAAACAACAACAAAAAAGAGTTATTTGCTGGCCAATAAATGAGGGCAAACATGAACTGTGGACAAAAGAAACTTATTCAATATCTGTTCAGAAAACAGCTGGTTAACTCAGACGAGTCCCTGAATGTGCAAATGAATAAAGTTGCTACCCTGATTGCTGTCTTTGAAGTCTAATACACATATATACCTGAGATTGTGTAAACCAGAAAGTACAGCACAGCTATATTGTATATTCCATATATACATAGTTTTATATATGGATAAAATACAAGGATTAAAGTAAATTATGAACTTTATTTCATGGCCGATGCCTAACTAAAAGTCTTAAATGTGAAGAACAGTAGATTTTAACTGCTAATAAAGGTAATAAGATGGTACAAATAATTACCAAACTACCAAAAATAGACAAAAACAGTTTTATTTCTGAGTCTTAGGTCATCCACAACCTGAATATACTGTACAACTGTGGCATCCTTGAAAAAGTAAAGCAAAATTGAAATATCAAAAAAAACGTTAAAGGCTAGAGGGGCAGGTTGTTTACAATGCAAGTATCCTTTGTCACCCCAAATAGTAATCTAAGTATGGTTTTAAAATCCTTTAAGGATCCCAGTATATTATTTCCCGAATCTACACTATATGGGCAAAAAGCCTGCTTAGAGTAAGGCCCATCACCTAAAGAAGTAAACCTGGAAGTGTTTACCTGCTTTTCTGGAAACAGTGAATTGTAATTATTCATTCCATTGAACATTTGATTTAAGCACATCTGGACCATTTCCAGAGTTCCAATATTCTTAGTTCAGCAGATATTTTCTAATTTGTCTATTATTTTATTAGTAAGATCTAGTGTGATTTCTTTGGGCAAAATAGCTCTTCTACACTAGAAGTTTCTGGATTAGTTCAGGCCTTTTCCAATCACCTTAGCAGTAGTAATACAAATAATTAATAAATAATTGTTTTGGCAATCTTTCCCTTTGCCACCATCATGGTGTTCAGTCCTGAGGAGGACCTTTTTTGGTGTCTATTAGCATTATTTTTTCATTAGATGGTTCTATTTTTGGAATGTCTAATGCTACTATGGATCTACCCAATTAGATAACCTTTTTTTAAAAAATATTTAAATCTTCCATTCAGGTAAAGGGGTAGCCAGATATTGCTAACTTTGACACCATGACTTCCAGAGTCATATGGATGTTGCTGCTGATCGACCACAAGAAATGGAGTAGAATTGCATTCTTGGTAGATGAGGGACCTTTTTTGCTTTGGGGATCAGATGTGTTGTTGCATTTTATTTCACTGAAAGTGTAACCCGTGGCTATGGATCTCTGAAATGTTTGGATCTTTCTAGTTGATCTGGTCTTTGAAGGATTCTGTTGTGGGCTCGTGTAGATTATTAATTTGTTCTTCTAATTGACTTGCTTAGTATGGTTGACACAATATGTAAACTTTTAGGGATGATTATTTTTTCATTTCAAAGAGACTTCTTCCTGATTTGCATTTTGCTTTTCATGACAGTATGGAAAGATTCTTATGTGTGGCGTTTCTTAGCAATCAACAGGTTGCAGCTTCGGCCACATAGATACGGTTCTCAGGACTGAACCCTGATAATAGAGGCAGATTGTTGAAATGTGGGTTCATTAGCTGGTGGTATTACTACTAATATATCATCATCATATACATCATCAGTTTCTGTCTTCAGTGGTTGGACATTAGTGCATTTATAAAGGTTGATGTATTAGACCCTTTGTTGAACATGCCTGGTCTACCATAGACTATAGCCTTGGTGGGACTCTAATGGTTATATTACAATAAAGGAAAGGGGTCTTCCTACAACCTTGAATCACATTTTGGTGACAAACAACAGTTATACTAGATAAACAAAGAAAATGGAACAAAACTTACAGTGGTAGCACATATCCAGCTTATTGCAGGCTGGTTTGAATGTGTTCTTGTAGAAAAATGGAAGATTTCCTGGATACTGCAGCCATTTGCTGGGCATCTATTGCACAGGGGGGGGGGGATACAATTGTAATGATGTGCATTTTTGTTTTTTTCTGAAAGAGAAAGAGGAAACAGCAGAACAAATGGAATTTATGGTTTGATTTGGACAAGAAGGAAACAGTAATGAAGAAAACTGACAGAAAGAAATATGCAAATTTCGGAATTTAATAAAATTTCTTCTTTCCCCAAACCCAAACCATGACAAAGAGAAATGGAGGGATGATTAAGATTAATCCAGGAAGCTAAGTAAACTATCAATGTTTTAGTTCGCACTGTAGTTTTGTTGTGCTATTTTCTTAGGTAACCCCTTTTTGGGCACTACTGCTTAGGGTCCAGAGGCCTTATTTAATTAGTTTATATGGTCAAATTTGAGTAAAATCGTAATTTATTAGCACTCTTACGTTAAATGGTTTTGTGTCCGCTTTAAAATACTTGTTGACTGATGCTTATCATGATGTTTTGGAAATTTCAGCACTCGTTTGAGTACAATGCCATTTTTTACCAGCCCAATACTGATAGAAACTATTTTCCAGCATCAATAGTTGTTCGTGTTGTGTCAAATACTACAGATTTGTCACTACATTGTTAATGTGGAAAGAATCTGTTATAAGGGAGGAATGGACAATACTATGAAGCATGGTCAAAGAGAGGCAATCATAAAAAAATGTGTCTCTGTGTGTCATACATGATCAGGAAAACTCAAAGCTGCTGCTTTGTTGGAAACCTATGTCTGTCTGTCTTTCATGATCAACAGTCCCCATTGACCAATTCTTCACTGGTGAAGAGTAGCTAGGTAAATTAGTCTGTTTGGTAGAGGTTATTGGTCACCTGAATGAACTTTACCTATCTTTGCAATGCTGATAAAAAATTCTCTTTGATCAATGAAGTTGTGTTATAACCTTTAGTCACTCCTCATATTATCAGGCATATTCAAAGAACTTGGCAATGACATTGTTAATTTTGAAAGTGTGAGTACCTGGGAGCAGAGCACTTACAATAACTACAGAATGATTCTGAATATTTCCCAAAAGATAAGGAAAGTGGGACACTGAGGATTGCTAACCCATTTAATAAACAAGCCATGAATGACGCAATGCTTCTGGACCACTGTAAGATAAGCTGGTTAAACTGTCATATGACAAGTCTTTGGAAGCACTCTTCATGAGGCAAGAGTTTTGGTGGTTTTGGTAGCCAATCAGGAAAAAGTACCCTAAAGTAGTTTAAATGGCAAAGAAAATGGCCTTCTCTAAGATCAAAGTGTGCTCTGGTCTCTAACCAGGCTTTAGGGGTTAGGGCCTTAATTCGATGGATGCTACTTCCTGGGGGAGCAATCACCAGCATGGTTCTCAGCCTCAAGTCTTGGATCATAAGATTGCCAATGCTCGAGGGTTACAACCCTGGCCAAAACCTTTTGTGGATTTGGTAACCCACTACCTTCCAAAAGGAGAAAAAACACACATGTCTAGACACACACTTCTCACACTAGTAAAACAGTCACAAGAAAATAGTGATTTGATTTCTCACATCATATCTCCACGAGTTGGAATTTTCCATGGGATGGCAACCAAGATGCAGTACTACAACAGATTCTCTGTGAAAATTGTTTCAATGCTGTGCATGAATTTGCACGTACGGCCCAATTTGAGGGGTGTGTTCATCACAGCCAGCTCATTCATCTCAAAGGTGTGGCATCACATCACACAAATCTGAGACTAGTGTTGATGGAAAAATTGAGATTTTGCACTGTTATAGCAGCTTTTGTGGCAGAAAATTGTCATTGGCATATTTCTGACATGTAAAGCAATTTATTTTAACAAAGGAAATGCATTTAAGACAAATAAAATATTTAAACATTGCATTAGTCTTGGTATAATGGAAATGCTTTATCACTGCAGTCTTTTATCCATCAGTGTGGAGTCTTTTTTTGGAAAGACCTACCTACCAAGAATCTGGCTGTTGCAGTGTCAGAATTTAAAACCCAGAAACTGCAAAAAATCCAAGAATCAACTGCACTGAACAGAACAAAATCTATATATAAAGGACACTGCAGCTTTGACACCACCTGGTATTGGCTGTTGACAGTGTTGTCACAATAAACTTGATCACGACAAAAAATCTGACCTAAATCCTGAGGTAGCACGCATTACTGTAATCAAAGCCACCTGAGAACAATGTGTCCCATATGCTGGACACTTAGAACAACAAGGTGTGCTATACGTGATTAGTTTGATGCTGCTCTTATTCATAGAACCCACAGACTAGTTGTGCACTGCAACAAAGAAACAGTAGAAACTCTGATCAGATGTTGCGAAGTGAGGATGACTTTTGGAATGTGGGCAATGAATGCTTGTGAAACATTACTTGCTGGAGACTTCAGCACCATATATGCAAAAAATAGCCCACAAACTTGAGGATTTCATTAACATTTTCTCAACACACATTTTTTGGGAGTTTCCCCAGAAAGTGGATATAATTGTTTTGGAGTTTAAAGGATATTTTGGTTGCTAATTGGAAGACTTATTGCTGAGATTTTCAGAATTTCAAAGGGGCACTGAATCTGCTCAATTTAATAGTTTGGAAATTTAGTGAAATTTTATTAAAAAAACAAATTTCTAAAAGCTGCATATTCATCTGCCTGCAGAGTAGTATCGAAAAAATACTCCATTGCAGCTGCATCTGTGAACTGCCCACTGGAATTCTAAATCTGTTTTATGAAGTGGAATCCATTTTACATCTACTGCTTGTATCAACATCTAATGCCACATCTGTACAAAGTTTTTCAGTATTGTACTGACACTCAGTCTCAGCCTATAGCATCTCCTTAAAACTTCTGCATCCCTACACTTTAAAAAATGTGGTGACCTTGTTTGGCTCAACAAGTTTCTCTCTTACCTGAATATTTGATATTCAACCAGCCTCTTTCGCACCTCACCCATCATCCATTGTTTTAGTTAGCTACTCTAACATCTCACTAGATCTGGGTTTATGATTATCACAGCATAACTGAGTTTCAAAGATACACTGGAAAACTCGGTACCTTATGTTGTAGACACTGCTGGTTGAAGCCTGTCCTCTGCCTTGCCTTATAAGCTGTAGTAAGTGAAGATGTTAAGATAATTTAGAAAAAAAAAAAAGGTTTTGTCTGTTATAAAATTATGGTAGCGGTTTTAGGAAAAGGTAAAGTAACTCTTCAGTCTGGAAAAGACTACATTTGCTTTGTGGAATCTGGATGGCTGGTGAATCTGGTTGTTTTGCTATTGCACTGATAATTAATTGATTATTTAAATATATTTTAACTATAAATAAATTCAACAGTTATGAACGTATGTTTTCAACCAGAATTAAGTGAAAATTTCTTTTTGGCAAACCCTGCCCTGACTTTCAAGGTTAAGGATGTACCAAAGTAGGGAGCTAGAAAGGGGAGGTGAGAAGCATCATCCTTGGTGACCAAGTGAGTAGTTACCTAGGTATGGTGGTGTCTTTTGAGCAGTGGTGAAGGTGCAAGCCAGTCGAGTCACCCACAAAACTTCTCAAAAAGACCTATAACTTTTCAGCTTTTAGATGTGGGAGGAAATTTATGGATGTTCAATGGAGGAGAGCAAGACACCATACCAAGGAGGCACAGCAAGTTGTATTGGTCATAACCACTGGCTGCCCCTCTCCAGTTATTAAAATCTGTGTAATGTGAATAATCTAGGATTTCTTTGGGGGAAAAGTGGCAATGCCATAGCCAATATAGGTAGAAACTTAATACTGTGCTAGACTTTTACCTTGAGTGTTGAAAATCAGATAAAAACATGAAATTCCAATTAATTATGGCCATTTATACATGCAGACTGTATCTTCAGTTTACATGTCAAAAAGAAAATCAATAAAAAGTTATGAAATGAAAAACACGTATAGCATTACACTGCACAGGTGCAAACAACCTAACCTCTCCGTCTGTTGCTTTGTGGCCCCACCTGTAATTGTGTGTTCAGTATCATCCACAGCTTTTGTCAGGCAACGAGAGAATGCTGAAAATGGTCATCTGCCTCTCAATTAATAAAAGTTATCATCTCTGCTCGTTGGCTAAATACGACATCATTAGTGTAAAACAACATTGTAACAGATCTGGTGTCACTGTTTGGCCAAAGAAGTCATGGTGCCATGTACCGTAGTTAGGGGATGAATGATTGAGAAGATTTATAAATCAAATGTCTGCTACAACTGAGTGAGGCTGTAAGACAGTAGCAATTGTGTCTCCTACTCTGATGTCCCCCAGCATTTTTTTGTCAAGGGATTTCTCCTCAGTCATTTGTTTACTACAGCCTAACCAGGATTCTTTAAGTTTCCTTTTCTTCCGCAGCAGCAGCAGTCTCTTCTTTATGCCGAAGTACTTCTGCATTCCCCTTTAATTGGTTTATCATTTTGATAGTTGTAAATGTCTTTAGAGTTTTTTCACCTCGAGAGATTTATTGATTGCAGAGCTTGGATTTAACTTTGATGGAATCTTTCTGAATCACAAACTATTTCCACAAAGGTTTTTTTGAAGATATCTCTACATTTAAAATATCTATGCCTGCCTAGGCACTTAGCCTGCTATGGTTCTAACTCCTAATTCCTCAGCTAAACAGCATCTAGAAAACTGATTGACCCTAATATTCAATTTCTAAAATAACCACGTATAGGTTCTATGGCATCCACGATTAATTAAGTATTGTAGTGTTACTAACAAAGACTGCTATGGTTATTAATTCCAGCTACAGTGAAAACAACAATGTTAATATTTCCTGGAAGAAGCCATCATCAGTGCACAGTCATCCCTTACACGGCACATGCATAGTGCCTGGGTTAGGTACTGCCCATAAAAGAAACACTATCACAATGGCAGCTTGATTACTCAGCTTGTTAATATTTTAAAGGGCAATTACTTGAATTAGCAATTCGTGATCAGTCGGTGCAGATAATATTACTAAGACTGAATAACTAGGTAAAACAAAAACAGTGGAGAGAGAGAGAGGCTTTCTATATTATGAAAAATCAGACTTTAATTTTATACTGGTTGGTTCCATTGTTACATGCAAAACACAAGCACATTTCACAATCAAAACAAAGTTTTAGATTTTCTTGTAGAATATTCTAATAATAATGCAGTGCAATATGTACACTCCATTGCAATGATGATCTCTGATTTCAAACATCTTTTAAATATTTTTCAAAGTCCTGCATTTGTATGTATCTATTTGTTTTATTTGTTTTCTTTCGTTAAAACAATCCATAGGAAAAATGTTGAAATAAATCACAAGTTCTCAGCAATTATTCAAGATATTTTTACTCTTTAATTTCCATTAGCAAATAAATTTCTATTGTTGTTAAGGTTTTGGATGACTGACTACAGTTTGGAGAGAGAACTTCGTGTACACATCTATCTTAGTGAAAAAGAGAGCAAGCAAGCACTTTAGACCTCTTGGTATTTCCTTCCTTTAAATGATAATCTGGACAGAAATAAATAATTTCTGGTTTCCCAATAGGAGGCACAATATTCTGTTAGGAATTCTGGTTATCAGCTGACTAATCATCACCTGCCATTTTGATAATTAGCACATTCCTAAAACTAATGTGAAACTTGTATAGAGAACCTGTTTTTCTCCACAAGTAGTGGTGGTTAAACTTATGGCACCTCTAAAAAGAAATTGTTTTTTGTTTGACAGTAATTGTATGATGACCAATGTGATGTTTAAGATCAAAAAATTTGGTTGGCACTATGACAGTCAAGATGATAATGATGTGGAATTGAATAAATACATAAATGAGACAGGGAAAAGTAAGCACAATGTGCAACAACTATACAGCGTAACAGCTGGTGTTTTGCCTCATACCACTGCTGACTAATAAGTGGGAGGGATGCTGTTGCTTAGTAATGATCAATAGCACATACTACATCTTCTTCCACCTCACAATATTCCTAGCTTGTTTTCTCATTGTTACTTTCAGCTGGTATCTGCCAGTGATGTTGCAGAAACTAAACCACAGCCAAATAGATGAGTGAGAGGAAAACCAGACTGGTAAATCTGCAAAATCATCATCATCTAATTTTTTTGTTACTACTTGTATTGCTTGTTGCAGCTGACTCATCTGTGCATTCATGTTTCGGTGTTTGAAGGAGATAACCGCGTACGTTATCGAAATGGTTTAATTCACTGGGTGATGTCTGTTCTGTGTGAACTGGGACGCAGGAGTTTACTGGCTGTGTTTAATCCACTTCTGCATCTTTACTTTTGCTGTGTGCAAGGAAGAGAAATAATTAATTTCTTTAATTTTCATTATCTAGCCAAGCTTGTTTATCATTACTATAAATGACATGAGACTAGAAGATCAAATTTCGTGATGTTTGTTTATGTGAAAAAGTAATAGTTTCTTTGGTTATAAGACTTTGTTAGCCTTAACCGACAGTTCACATTACAGAGGCTAAAGCAGCCGCTGTTGACAATGAGTTTTCTGTCTGTTGATATTTAGAAAACCTCCCCAGAATGCAATTCTGTAGTAAAACTCGTAATTAAGTTTTTATCATAGGAAATTGTTCCTGAATGTTCAGCTACGAAATCAAGACAGCAGATGAGGTAAAGCATTCATGGAAGAGAGAAAACACAAAATCTCGCCAGACAGAAATTGTGCTAAGGTAACTAAGCCAAAAAAAAACATAAAACAGCAAAAGAAATTTGAAGATTGACGGACATTTCACTGACTTCTGCTTGTAGGCAGTTGTGGGTTTTTTGTAGTATTGCATTGTGGGAAGATTTTAAATTTAGGCAGCTAGAAACCAAATTCGGATGGAACCCACAGGCTCTTTAATTATTTAATAGCTACTAAAGAGAAAAGAAAAAAAAAACAAATTGAGGGTTTTTTAGTGAAAGATTTTCTGGAAAATCAATATAATTTAAGCAGATACATTAAATAAATAAATATTTCAATGATAAAAAATGCTGCAAACTCGCTCTCTGTTTAGAGGTATTTTGATTCATTCAGAAATTATACTTTAATATAAAGAAGAAGAAAGATTTGCTTCACCAGAGGTAACCACGGGTTTATTTTTATAGTGTCAGAATGCGTAACCATGTACTAATTTAATTAACTTGATGAAAATTCTGCTGAATACTTCTTACTGCCTAAAAAGTTAGCAATTTCCTTGACAGACACGTAGAATTGTAAAAAAATGTTTGGGGATGTTTAGATACAATTACTTCTGATCTTTCAAATTGGCAGCTTCTGTCTTGCATCTAAATACAAGTTGTTAGAGTGCTTTACCTCCTCCACTCTTGAAATGTTCTAGAGAGGAACAAGAAACACTTTTTGGGTTCTCTTTTGTAAACACCATATGGGCAATTGTTATATCTTTCTGCCATCTGATATTCACCTATGTATGACTTTCTCACCTAATATACAAGGATCTTGATCATATAATTCTATATTCTCAATGATCCTGTTTGCTATCTTATAAGAGAAGTTGGACTAATAAAAGAAGCAACACATAGAAAATACTGAGAATATATTATTATTAGTCTTATTAAAATCCTTATTCATGATCAGTGAGTTCCATAGGGATAGGATTTTTGGTGGTGAATGACATCTGGTAAACTCTTTTATAACATTTTCCAGTGTCGCTTCAAAGGGCTGTTTTGTTAGTTGCCAGTTCTCATCTTATGGTGGATGTCCTTTGAGGTACTGGTGTCTCGTTCAAAGGCAGAAGGCTTTCTAGGCAATGTACAGTGGCGTGTGAAGGTCAGTGATTAGAACGTTTCCTTCTCCATATACTACTTGTTGATGGTTTTACCTTCCTGATATGGATATGCTGCAAGCTTTTGCCATTCTTCCTTTATGGATCCTTGCTTGGCTACATTATTTGCTGCACCATCCCCCAAAATACTAAATCTACTGCAGAACTACAGCTCTTTGGGGTTAGTGGAAGACTGATGATCAGTGACGGTTTTCAAATTCTGCTAGACTTTCTTTAGGTCTTGTAGGGCTGACAATCAGATATTTTATTTGGAAGGATGGCTAGCTAGTTTTAAGTGGAAATAACCTAAAAGTTTGTTACCTGGAAACATTTATTTTCATTGAGAGAGACTACAAATAATGAAAGTAAACTATGCTTTATTGTTAGAAGAAAGTATTGCAGGTGATCATTGTTTGCCACTGGTTTATTTCCATACAGGTGTATTTAAATGTTACACATTGATTAATCCGCAGCTTTCTACCTTTCCTTTGTATTGACTCTGTCATGCAGAATCAGAGATTTGAAAAATTTGCTGATCCTTATGACAGATATCCTTTGATAATTGATGTTCTATTGCATGGAAAGTGAACTGCAGTGCACAGCATATTGTGTAAGTTAAGCAACTCTGCTTATTAAAATATTGTAACTTAGGAAGTGCAGTTAAGATTTTAAGGCAGAATTAACAGTACCCCTGTATGTATTATTGCCTAGTTGTGCTCAACTGTCTGTGATGCTTTTTTAAAATTAAAGTGCAGAATATGTTTGTTTTGTATTTTGAATTATTTCTCTCCTGGAATAAAGACCTGAGGATGACTGAAGGTTAAAGTGATGAGTTCCTTCTGCTGATCATTAAAATTACTGGTGATCACAATTAATAATGATATTCAATTTAAGAAACTAGCAGAGCTCTTCTATTTACTAGTGACAGTCTACCTAACACATATGCCTTCTAGTGCTTGTTGCTTGGACTGTAAAACAGAATATGGGAATTGTCGAGAACATTCTGTAGATATAAACATAGAGCCTAGGTTTTAAGCCAGGCATCTATGATACACATCTACCATATTAAACACCCAGTTTCAAGAGGTAAAATTATGCATGAATAATCCACTGGACACATTAGTTGAGAAAAGTAACAAAAAAAAAATATTCCTAATGTCTAATTATTGTTGTTACTTTAGAAATTTCATCCATTGACATGGAGTCACATTTGTAGCCAACTAACTGAGTGTTGCATTGTGGGCGAGTTGGAGTTTTAAATAATTACAAAGCTCTAGATTAGTGTTGAGTTGCGTATTTTTAAACCTAATAAACTATGAAAAGAAATAATGTATATATGGCACTATGTATGCATATGCAGTATTTTATCTTTAATTTTTACTTCTTCCCTTCCTTTTTTATGGTTTAAAATTATAGTTGGCACTAAATGCATGATTTTTAGAGAGCATCTTAAACCACTAAGTAGTATTTCATCATCAGTGCTATTTGACTTTGTTTTTTCTTCTTTTCTGTTGTGTAATTTTTTAAAAGGTGATTTATTTACTTGTGAAAAGGAAGTATTCTGTTCATCTGTCTTGGGAACCATCAAATTACAGAAAACATCCAGGAATAGGCTTAGTAATGCAGCTTTATGTCAGAATAACTGTCTATAAACATTATGTCCAGCCATTTTAGAATAAAACTCATAAAAATTGTCTTATACTTACTTGTCCAGTGATGTCTCTAGCGCACAAACTTTTTACTTTGCACTTATTCTGTACATGGTTACCTGATGGTTTAATAGAGAGATAAAACACGACTGATATGTTTAAATGGCATGGTAGATTAAATACTTTGTTTATTGTGGACTTCTGACAAAGGATGAATGTTGATTTTTAAAAAGAAAATGTTAACAAATAAAGCTGCAATATATTTTATTTTCCATCACCACTACAACACACACACACACACACCACAACACACACACACACATACATACATATATATAATATAAATAGACATATATATATACACACATACAGGTGCATCTCAAAAAATTAGAATATCGTGGAAGAGTTCAATATTTTTTGTCAGTTATTTCAGAAAGTGAAAATTATAAATATTCTAGACTCATTACATGTAAACTAAAATGTTTCACACATTTTCTAATTTTAATTTTTATAATTACGGCCTAAAGCTAAAAAAAATAGAAAAAATGTATCTCAAAATATTAGAATATTCCATTTCGAGTTTGAGTAAATCACTATTTATTAAGTATAAATACCATGAATATCTCATTCTGGTTCAGTACACACAACCACAATCATGAGGAAGACTGCTGACTTGACAGTTGTCCAGAAGACACCCAATGACACACTCCACAAGGAGGATAAGCCACAGAAGGTCATTGCTGAAAGGGCTGACTGTTCGCAGAGTGCTGTATAAAAGCATATTCATGGAAAGTTGACTGGAAGGGAAAAGTGTGGTAGGAAAAGGTGCACAAGCAAGAGGGATGACTGTAGCCTTGAGGATTGTCAAGCAAAGCTGATTCAAGAACTTTGGGGAGCTTCACAAGGAGTGGACTGAGGCTGGAGTCAGTGCATCAAGAGCCACCACGCACAGACATGTCCAGGAAATGGGCTACAAGTGTTGCATTCCTAGTGTCAATTCACTCCTGAACCAGAGAGAGCGTCAGAAGCGTCTTACCTGGGCTAAGGAGAAAAAGAACTGGACCGTTGCTCAGTGACCCAAAGTCCTCTTTTCAGATGAAAGTAAATTTTGCATTTCATTTGGAGATCAAGGTCTCACAGTCTGGAGGAAGAGTGGAGAGGCACAGAATCCAAGTTGCTTGAAGTCCAGTGTGAAGTTTCCACAGCCAGTGATGATTGCGGTGCCATGTCATCTGCTGGTGTTGGTCCACTGTGTTTTATCAAGTCCAAAGTCAACGCAGCTGTCTACCAGGAGATTTTAGAGCACTTCATGCTTCCGTCTGCTGACAAACTATATGGAGATGCTGATTTCCTTTTCCAGCAGGACTTGGCACCTGCCAACAGTGCCAAAACTACTAGTAACTGGTTTGTTGATCATGGTATTACTGTACTTGATTGGCCAGCCAACTCGCCTGACCTGAACCCCATAGATTCTCTATGGGGTATTGTCAAGAGGAAGATGAGATCCACCAGACCCAACAATACAGACGAGCTGAAGGCCGCTATCAAAGCAACCTAGGCTTCCATAATACCTCAGCAGTGCCACAGGCTGATCGCCTCCATGCCACGCCGCATTGATGCAGTGATTCATGCAAAAGGTGCCCCGACCAAGTATTGAGTGCATAAATGAACATACTTTTCAGAAGTTTGACATTTCTATACTATAAATCCTTTTTTTTTTATTGGTCTTATGAAATATTCTAATATTTTGAGATAGTGGACTTTTGATTTTCATGAGCTGTAAAAGTTTCACTGTTTGAATTAAATTACGGAAAAAATGAACTCTTCCACGATATTCTAATTTTTTGAGATGCATCTGTACATATCTTTATGTGTGTATGTGTGTGTGTGTGTGTGTTGTAATATATATATATTATATATATATTCTACTTCTACTTGCATACAGTAATCATACAGAGTTTACCTTATTCTGAGACTGTACTTCTGATTCATTCATTACTAAAGAATCGTCATCACAATGTTACATACATAAACATTAGCATCTTGTATATGTAACTACAGTACAGAACTTGGTTTCAGTGTCATTGAAAATGAGTTTTCTAGGCACTGGATTTCATTCACTGCTAGACATGTTAAATATATTCTATAACAATGAATTAGGCATATTTCTTTTTTACTACATGAAGCAACCTGTACAGACATGGTTAGTTCACAGACTATATAATAAAAAAAGGAAACTAACAGAATTATATTCACCAGGATGTCTAACTTAGTAACCTTTTTCCAGGTTTGGGAAATCTCTCTGCCAAGTATCTCAACAAAGGTTTTCTGACCATAAGCTGTTAGAAATTTCTTTTGAGAAGAAAATAAACAAGAGACAGGCTATTTGTTGTTTATTTTAAGTTGGAAAATTCTGTTTGAACAAAAAAACTCTGACACCAAGACATCACCAAATTATGTGACCTGTTTCAGTATTTTTTTTCTTTCTTAAGTTAAAGATTTGATTATTTATTCGCTCTCAATTATCACTATTATCTAATCTGAATAACAGAACTATTTTCCTGATTATAATGGCAGGTTACATAAATCTATATACTTAAATTTGTTTCAGTTTTTCTCTTTTTTTGAAGTAAGTAATACTTGGAAGACTCTGTTCAAGATTATGTCATCCTTCGTTCCTCTATAGAAATCTATTAAAATGCTTTTGACCATATGTATCTTCCATGCTGAAGAATCAAGGAAGCTGTGCCAGTGTATTATAGAAAGCATGTATGTTTGTGATACTGTTTTTGAATATAAGATGCTTTCACATACTGAATCAATTTAAAGCATAACTTCTAATTTTAACTTGCCAAGAGTTAGGGTCAACTTGCCCCCAGTTGTACTGGGGTCATGATAGTAGTTACTGAACTCAGAGATCCACATTAAGTGCCTGTCTAGTCATGGTGATTGGAGCAAAGCTTTTCACCCCAAGAGCTGATATCCTCTTCCAATGTTGCATATAGGTAATGCATTATCTGTCAAATGCTGTTAGCAGCATTCTGATGTGCTAATGTAGTACACCAAAGCTGCAAGAAGCCACCATAGATTTGGGTTTGACAAATGTTCATTTACTGCATTCTGTTTTAATGTTTCAGTTAACTAATTCTTTGAGGTCTTGTGAACCATTTAAGTCATATATCAGTTCAATAAATATCCTCTCTTTTATATGCATGATGCATGAGGAGCCAGGACTGGTTATTAAGTGCATTGTGTGGCAAGGAAGTGGACAAGGACTGGCAGCTAAAAAAAACTCGTCTTTGTATGCTTAAGGGATTCTTTCTTACAACACCTTCCACTCAATGCATGTTGTCACAAAGAAGTCTTTTGAACAGTATAGCCTGGGTGGCACCAGAAAGAATCTGAATCCTCAACTATAAGACTTTTGGCTTATATCAAAAGGGAACCAAACAACAAAAAATATTTGGGATTATGTTATGAGTTCTGGTGCTGACAGTTTTTTGTAGTCATTCTCAGTCAGTAGTGGGTTACCCACAGCTTCTCCATTAATGATTAGATCTTTTAAGCGAACCATTGGAACAACTCTTGTACGCAGTAATGTATAAGTTAGTGTTACGTACCATCCACTGCCTTAATGCATGTATGCAGTAGTGTAAGGGGTAGCTACTAGTGGTTTGTACTTTAATAATTACTGTTGACAACCTGGAAAGTTAAGTAAAGTACAACTTTGCTATGAGAATTAGTTTGTAACTATAAATGGAATAATTGATTAGCTCTATTTTGAATATAAGCCTGTGGATAATTTAAGCCGCACACTCCCTGACCCTTCTAATGCCTTCCAAGAACAAACAAGAGAAGATGAAACAGGTCACGCATCTTTAAAAAAAATCAAATAACCAAAACAAAAATACAGAGTCAGAATTCAGCTTATGGGAAATAACAGAGTGTACCAGAATTGATATATGCTGCTTTAAAAGTTTGCTTAATTGTCGGGTTGAAGAGATCTGTTTGATTAGAAAATGTTTCATATTGGACTATAGTTCACTAACACTTTGCTTTCAGTCTATTTTTACAGATTCCCTCAGATGTTCCAAACTTTCTCACCAGAACTAGTCTCTCATTTGTATGCACTTTTTCAAATATCAAGGGTAGCTATATATATAATTTAGCTTAATAAATAAATAAATAGAACAAAATATCCTTTTGATTTTCTAATAAATATTAAATTAATGGATACATTTAATAAAATTAAATATTCAAGATGCATAAATACTAAAAAATATATATCTTATAATTGTCACTGCTCTCTCTCTTGATTGAAGCAAAATGACTGATCTTTAGATTTTAAAAGAAAATCAGGAATAAAGTTTTTAAACTGTAACACTTTAAAAAAGGACATGTATATATTTCTTCTCTCAAAGGTGACTACATTCCCAGTTGTTCTAGCTTCAGGTTTCCAACAGAATCTTTGAAATTTGAGGAAACAACAAAACAATCATTTTATGGAATCTTCTGCAGGTTTAACTTCATACAAACTGGCCAAGGTTTTTGTTCGTTGTGAGCCTCTGGTCTCTCAGTGGGGATGGAATGATAGCAGTGTCAAAAGGTGAGTCACGAAAATTAAGGATAATTACAGCGATATGGGTCAGTTTGAAGGGGACTGCATTTTGTGTGCTGCTTACATCTACAAACCTTAAAGCCACTCTGGGGTCTGACTACCAAACAGTTTAGTTTAGGCCAAGATAACTAGCCAGATCATGCTCTTTGACAATAAAGTGCCAGAGTTTTCCACACTAAGGTAGTCGGTATCAAAGAAAACAATTCGCACCCAAGGACTGTGTGCACGTGTGTGTCTTTAAATATGTGTAGAAAAAAAAAATATATATATGTGTGTGTGGTGTGTGTGTTGCCACAGGTTTTGCTGTGTTAACAATAGAATTTCCATATTTCAACAAAGGGAATGTTAACAAGACAACATTAGATAACAATAACAAGCGTAATTTAAGGTGAGCATATACAAAAAATTGCGTAGACCATAACCATTATTAAATAACACATCTGACACTGGGTGGTTATGTAATAAATTCTAACAGCCTTTTAAATTGTACTCTCTTTAAAACCTTGGTCCCGAGTAAGAACAAGAAGGGATTTTACTTGGGAGCCATAGATAATCAACAACAACAAAAAAACATGGTTGTGATACTCTGCTTGCCTTTTTTTGAGGGAAATATTTTTTCTTTTTTAAAGATAAACTAAATGCTGGCAAACTTGAAAGAAAGAAAAAAAACAGCAGCACTTCGCACCCAAGTCAGCCCCAGCTAATAAATATATCAAAAATAAGATACACATTTTTATTTTCTAAGAACATTTCTAAATAACAGTAGTGAGAAGACCCAGCCATCTTTTTTTTTCTAGAATTTTCTACAAAGGCTGAAAAAAAATAGCTTAAATCGATTGCCAATTAACCATTTCACTGCCTGCATATTTTCTATATGATTTACCAAGGGGTCAGAAGAGATTATAGAAATGTGTGCTTAATAAAAGATCGCGTGTTTCAGGATCAAAATTCCAACCAGCATAAAAAAAAGAAAACTTACAAGAGGTATCATTGGGGTTCTCAGAATTTTGATTTTGGGATAAGTCAGAGCATATTCTTCATAATAACTTGCTCCTTACACGTACCACCAATGAAGCCAGCTTCTCAGGGGTTATACAAAAGGGGCCTGAATCCAATGCCGGCGAAAGATCCAAGATCCAAAGCAGCAATGGTGTTTGTAAATTTACGCGTCAGTTATATGCCCCCCAGAAAGCAATAGTTTTCTACTAATTTATATACAACCATCCCTTTGTAAGGCCCGACTCCCTGAAATCACTTAGAACCATTAGCGTAGGACCGCAGATGTCTACACAGAGAGAAAGGTGTCGGGACGGGGGAGCCAAGTTTGTAAAATCATCCTTTAATTCCATGCTCTCTAAACAGGAGAACAGTCCTATTTCATTTGAATTTTGATACTGAAAGTGACATTTTTATACAAGATATTACGATGAGCAGTAACGTTTAAGATAATAAGTATTCAACCTAAAAGAGTACCTGTATTGGAGGGATCTGTCTCGGTGGTTAAAATCTAATTCGATCCTTTTTAAAAATAATTTCAGTTCATAAACGAATTCTTGCGTACTCTACATAACCTCTCTTCTTTCAGGGCAAATTTAAGCCTAACAGGAACAATGACCACTGGCGGCCTGCTCACGCCAGTGATCGTCAGTACCGACTTTACAGGCCGGTTTGTAAAATCTATCTTAGGCCGACGTCTTTAAATCTGCCGAACACGTGGCCACCTGACAGTTAAAGCTGCGAACTAAGGTCGGTCTGGGTGTGTGGGTGTGTGTGTCTGCAGGGATTTTATCTTGCGGGGAAGGGGTTCGCGATTTTTTTGTTTTTTGTTCTTACTAATGCCCGATACTCGTGTACTGCAGTACTTACTGGTTATTATGCCGGCTGGCTTCGATAGACGAGTTACTAAGACGAGACGACTAATCGGGCCTCCCATTCGTCGGGAGGCCGGGGCCAGGGGGCGCGCCGCCGAGGATCAGGAGGCGCACACGGTGGTCTGTATCCGAGAGATGGCCCGCTGCAGGCACTCCAGCTCCACCTTCAGGTGGACGGTCACGGACGCCAGGGCGCGGTGGTTGTTGAGTTCTTGGATGGACTGCGTCAGCGGGTCGTAGCGGAGCTCGCAGGGCCTTGGAATCTTGGCTGCGTATTTTCTACGGGAAGAAATACAACAAAACCCGAGGTTAGAAGAGAGGAGAGCGGACGGTCAAAAGTACCCGGAGTAGATACAGTCTTCCCACAACAACAAACATTCGTCACGTAATTTTTATAACCCCACCCGGGGCCGCCCAGTAACAGAAGGAACCGGCCGGGACGCTGGTTTAGCTAGCTGCTCCGCGGCCGGTGTCGAACACGCGGATCTGAGACAACGAACAACTCGAAACCTGCGTCACAGACATCGGGATAACAAGCCTTTCCATTTTGGGTGTTGCTTCTTCTCTCCCACGTCCACGAAACAACAGGCATGCGTTTTGTCCTCCACCATTGTTTGACCGAGAATCTGCAGGTCACACCGCCAAGTGGTAAAAGGGGTCCTCAGATTATCTCTAAGCTGCTCGGATGCAGACCGAGTTAAGCAGGTTCGAGGACACTTTGATAAGAAACTCTGCTAGATATAGACGCATCCAGATGATGTTAATGGAAGAAATGTTGCACTCGCTCATTGATGGCAAAGTTTGGACTGGATAGCGAGAGAAAATATGAGCGAGTCTAGCACCACGACGACGACGATGATGATGATGCTGATGACAGTAACAGATAAAGAATTACTCTTCTGTACTTTTTTAAGGCTTAGTCATAATCATGTCTGCTGTAACTGTAGCGCTCAAATTATTTTGGCAGAAATCTCAAAGTAAAACCCAGATTATATCGTCATCTATATATGCTTTTTGTTTATTCTCTCAATTATTCTCATTGCTTTAATGAATTGTTAAGTAATTTGTTACATTAAAAATTAAAAAAAACAACAGAATCTCATTTAAGGCGTTTCCTTTATTTGCTTAAGCAATGAGAAAATGGTTGGAACCTAATGTAGCATCTCTAGCTTTATCTTTGCAACAAATAAAAGATGCCGCAATGGACAGACAGACGGGTACCTCCCGAGAAGAACGCGAGGAATGATACAGGTGTGGTAAAATTTAAAAAAAAAAAACATTAACCAAAATAATAAACAAAGGCGAGGGTCTAGTTTTACCTCATCTTCTCCTTCATGTCGTCGAAGGACTCGGCTACGAAGTAGATGGGCTGCAAGTCCTCGTCCCTGTACGCCTGCACGGCTGTCGTGGCCGGTTCGAAGGGTTTCCGAGTCGGCTTCTCAGAGAGAGCGTGCAGCAGCTCTCCGTAGGACGACAGGATGCCGGCGCCGTAGGCTCGGATCTCCCCGTCCTGCTTCAGCAACCCGAACTCCACAGTGAACCAGTACAGCTGAAAGTATCGGGGATGCAGTAACATTAGCCTGGTGCAAACGAGACTCATTCGAACACAATCACACCTTTAAGCAAATTACACGAAAACTGGAATTAAGTTTCAGTTTTCTTTGTTTTCCCCGGGTCCCTGTGCATACCTGACATGTCGGAGAAGTTAATCATTCTCCGTAAGTCAGTCGGGAAACACGCAGTTATGCTAACCTGGCCCTGGCGTCGTTGAATAGATACGATTCCCTAGCCGTCGTAGCATGGAGAATATCCTATGCCAAACATTTCCCCGACGTCTTACCTCACAGACAGCCGGAGAACGGAACCGTTGGTGTGATGCTTTCCCCGACCATCGTCGTGTTTTCTCGCCGCACCCGTTTGGGTCAGAAGGGATTTGTATGGACGAAGGTGAGTGCTGTTCCGCGGCCTTGGAAGGAGGGAATATTTCTATCGGGTGCATCGCCACAATATTGTTTGCTCAGGAAAAAAAAAAGAGCAAACAAATACCAAGCGGATTCCGGGAGGACAGCCGAGGTCGGATTGTAGTCATAGTCGTGTGAGAATTCATAATTGAAGAACATCGAAACAAAGGTGAGATTATATCCGAGCAGCTTTGCCCCTACTGGCCTGACCAAGTCCTTTTCTTATTGGTAAATCCAAATCTTTTGCTAATTCTAGGCAGAATTTGTTCATAAGCAAACTTATGTCTTATAACGCGATTATTGTTCTGCACAGGGAATGAATTTTCTCTGAAAGAATAGATGACGCAAGTAACGTGATTATCTGATATACCTACGTTTCGATATTTCCACCGTTGCCATTATCAGGGTTTTGGTGCGCAGTGTTGCTTCTTTTTGTAGCAACACTTCTGAGAAAAAACCCCTGGCTATTAACTTCTGCCCCCCCCTCTATGTCGAAACACGGTTTTTGAACCGAGGAGCGTAATCCCTAAGAACAGGCTCGAGCCCTTCCACCCCACCACGTCTGTGTTTCCATCCCGAGCTGACTAGTAGACAATGAGGCCTGACCAAGTCTGGATTGTCTGAAAGTATCTGAGTATACAACGTCATGGCAACAAACAAGGAGATGGTTGGCTGGGTTTCACTGTACGTACAAAAGGCAACACCTTGTGATGAATGTTTCATGCTATATACAGTAAATGAAATGAAACAACATGGCAGCCTTCATGAACACAATGAAGTTGAATCAGACTTCCCCAAACTCACTAATTAAGTTTAGAAGATATCAAATGTCCATATTATACGCAGGCATCGAATTCTAAGAGAAAATAGTTTTTCAAAATGGAGAAAGCAGCGCGATGATCTGGTTGGTGGTAAACAAGGTCGGATCCGTTAATTAGTGGGGAAATGCCGAGCGTTCATCGACAGTTATCTGGTTCAATTGCTACCAACGAACCTGACTAATGGCTGGCAGAGCTGACGGGTTCTTCCCATCGAGAGAACTGCTTATCTTCAGACCCTGAGGAGGCACTCGTGTAGCTGGACGGAGAGAACTCGTAAAGCTATGAGTGGTGCTTGTTTGCACGAAGCCCCTTTTTTCTTTCCTTTTTTCCCGCCGTGGTGAAACTTTTATAAACCGTAAACACTAATTTCGCTATTCATCGCCGCCATCTTTATGCTCTGGCCGGCTCAGCGCAAGAATTCTACACTGCAGACGACTTCTCGGACGGACTGATCGCCTCCATGCCGATACAAACGGCCCATTAAATTAATTCTGCTCGCGACTCCATAATGCGTGCCGAGAACAATCAGGGGACGGTGGCCCATTCATTAGGGGAGCACGAGAGCGATAATTCGATGAGGCCGTCTGCTCGCGCCCAACGCCAGTGGCCCGCCGACCGCTCGTTATCCTGTTTGTCGTGGCTGCTTTAATTTTATAATCGCCGCGCTGGCTCTGACACAATCCGGCGAAATAAAGACGGTTATTGGCCCCCCCCCCCGCCCAGTCGCCGACCGCCGTCCGCTGGGAGTTGTTGTCACGTGACCAGGAAGCCGAGCAACCGAAATCAGCGCAGAAATTCAATGAGAGGCGTCTCTACCAGGACGAGGCCGGGACCGGCTGTTTTTTCCGCTTCCACTCAAGCGCCGACACCAGCATTAAGCGGGACCAGCGAGTCCTACCCTACAGCCAGCCGCTAATACTGTCCCCACCCCACCAGACCGGGACCAGCGAGTCCTACCCTACAGCCAGCCGCTAACGACCGTCACTCGGATACCTTATACTGTCCCCACCCCACCAGACCGGGACCAGCGAGTCCTACCCTACAGCCAGCCGCTAATACTGTCCCCCCCCACCCCAGACCGGGACCAGCGAGTCCTACCCTACAGCCAGCCGCTAACGACCGTCACTCGGATACCTTATACTGTCCCCACCCCACCAGACCGGGACCAGCGAGTCCTACCCTACAGCCAGCCGCTAACGACCGTCACTCGGATACTTTATACTGTCCCCACCCCACCAGACCGGGACCAGCGAGTCCTACCCTACAGCCAGCCGCTAATACTGTCCCCACCCCACCAGACCGGGACCAGCGAGTCCTACCCTACAGCCAGCCGCTAATACTGTCCCCACCCCACCAGACCGGGACCAGCGAGTCCTACCCTACAGCCAGCCGCTAACGACCGTCACTCGGATACCTTACATTGTACCCTGTATTCTAAATATTTTAAAATTCACGGAGTTTATTAAAATCTATCGATTATTCATGGTACGATGTTCGTACTTCTGGTAAAATCAACATTCTTAGGGGATTTCAAGATGTGGTACTTATCCTTTAGGTACAGAGCTGTAACCCCCTCTTACATTTCCTTTCGCATCCACCCGCCTCAGTGGTCCGGCGGGTGAAACATGTGCCAATCAGTGAAGTGTTAAAGAGCGAAACCCAAGCGTGACGCACCGTGAACTCGGCGAAGAAACGAGCAGAAATTATTCCTTAACGGTGGGATCGAGTATATCAACGAAGCAGCGATTCTGAAATTGCTCAGCTGGAGCTGAAAAGAAAAGGAAAGTTATCTCGGCATGTCGAATATACTGCCTTCCATCAGTATGATCCGGGGGTCTTAAAAAGACTCTTTGAAACAAGCACTTTAGAAAGGAATAAACCAGACGAGAAAGAAAGAACTCACCGTAATATGGCTGCGCGAACGAATTCATCGATTTCTGGAGTAAAAGAAACAATTTTCTTTCCGAATTCATCGTGGCAGTTAATGCAGTTTACAATAGCTTCGCATTAATCCCCCCCCTACATAGACGAGTTATTGGTCGAACAAGAGATCGTGTTCCACCGCGCTGATGGGATTAATTAAACACGAGAAGGGTTCAATAACTGTTGTTATTTTTTTTATTTTAAAGTAAGGAATCGATTACGGCATACTGTTAAACGATCATTAATTAGAGACCGAGAGAGAAAAGGGGGGGTTTCAGAACGACTCTTTGACGTATACCCTTTGCTTTGCTGTCCGTTGTTAGAGTCCGTTTCTCACTTTTATATTTTTAATGCGTTTTTTTTTGTTTTGTTGTTGTTTTGCTTAGAAACCCTGGAACCAGGTCACCTTGAAAAGAAATAACCCGTTCTACAGTACAAGCAGCAATATCGCTGCCACGGCAGGGGGTGGGGGTGGGCAAAGAGATTAATGCAACGAGGCTTTTGTCCGTTACTGAGTTCACGCAGAGTTATTGGCAACCCGAAAGTTCAGCGTATCTGCCAAGGTGCGTTTTGAAACTGATCGAAATAAGGTTTCTAGGCGAAGCCGAAGGTTGGAGGTAGGTTCGGTAAATCTACACCATTTTAAAAATAGTCCCCCCCACCTTTAAAATTTCGAAATGTAAATGCATTAATACGTTTTACACGTTTTCCCTGGGTATTCAGTTGATTTGTTTTGTTATGGTCGGCGGTACTTACTCGGGGTTCGGTAAGAGCGACACCTGGCGGGAGAAATTCGTAGAGAGATTTTCTATCCCAGCCGGCGTTCTGGATCGCGCTGGAACAGCAGCGGAGTCGGCTGGTTAACCCGCTGTTTCCAGCCCCCTTTTCTCTGGTAACTGAGTCCCTCCCCATCGCTCGCTTCGCGGCGGCGAACCCGGAGTAACCGGTTGACCCCGTTATCCTAAAATATTCCAAGCTAAGTTTTGACCCTTTTGGCAGATCGCTCTCGACGAGGCAGGCGGTGAACGTCGAACGGATCCGTTCGCTGAAGAGAACAAGGGACTTGGTGGTGAGAGGAATTTGATTAAAAGGGAATCAGCTATTCAAATGGCTATCAAGGGGGGTGGTTAGGTTTGGTAACTGAGAAACAGCCCGAGATTCAAAGAATTCGACAACTTGATGAATAAATACTTCCTAAAAGCCGAGCCCTTGATGGCACCATCCAGCATACCAGAGAATGCAACATTATGCTCCAATATTTATCCCCTAAACCTTTCAATAAAGTCTCCTTCGAAGTTCCTATCCGCACAACTTGAAAGATCCCACCTCTACTGATTCCGTTTCTTTCTTATGAATACGAACGGGACACAACCAAGCAAAAAAACCTACAAACCGAGGCTCTGAAGGGTCTTCAAATGTGCACCAAGGCAGCAAAAGGACCAAAAGATTCTTCATCATGAAAAACTGTCAGCTTTTGCCCAACCCCAAAACCTGTGTGGATGGGAAATAAGAATAAATGTATGAACACAAATAAATCAATGTACCAAGCTCACGTGCAGCTTAAACACCTAATAGAAAGCAATATGCAGATGAGGTAACTCGCTGATAAATTAAAGAAAATACAACTATTACTTTTATTAGGGACTTTCGGATTTCAGCGGTAATCGATTTGAAATACGCACGTGTGACGTCAGCACCGTATTCCGGAGGGACTGGATTTTACCAGAATGAAATATGGCGACAGTAAAAAGAAAAAGATATTTTGTAGGAGGTTGTACTTGCGGTTTTAATAACTTTAAATATGTCGTTGTTTTCGATTTTTTTGGAGGGGAATACATTCACATAATTTGTCCTTTTTACATATTTATTAGCAGCTTTAGAAGTCAGATCATTTTTAATTGTTGTTTTTCAGAATAAACGAGCTCAGCTTGCGTACGTTTAGGAAGATGATACACAGTAAATAGGTGAACATTTACTACACAAAATACAGACTGCGCAAGACACAAACAGTGACCAATTACTGAATAAATACAGACTGCGCAGGCCCCAAACAATGAACAATTACAGAATAAATACAGACTGCGCAGGCCCCAAACAGTGACCAATTACTGAATAAATACAGACTGCGCAGGCCCCAAACAGTGACCAATTACTGAATAAATACAGACTGCGCAGGCCCCAAACAGTGACCAATTACTGAATAAATACAGACTGCGCAGGCCCCAAACAATGAACAATTACAGAATAAATACAGACTGCGCAGGCCCCAAACAGTGACCAATTACTGAATAAATACAGACTGCGCAGGCCCCAAACAGTGACCAATTACAGAATAAATACAGACTGCGCAGGCCCCAAACAGTGACCAATTACTGAATAAATACAGACTGCGCAGGCCCCAAACAGTGACCAATTACTGAATAAATACAGACTGCGCAGGCCCCAAACAGTGACCAATTACTGAATAAATACAGACTGCGCAGGCCCCAAACAGTGACCAATTACAGAATAAATACAGACTGCGCAGGCCCCAAACAGTGACCAATTACTGAATAAATACAGACTGCGCAGGCCCCAAACAATGAACAATTACAGAATAAATACAGACTGCGCAGGCCCCAAACAGTGACCAATTACTGAATAAATACAGACTGCGCAGGCCCCAAACAGTGACCAATTACAGAATAAATACAGACTGCGCAGGCCCCAAACAGTGACCAATTACTGAATAAATACAACTGCGCAGGCCCCAAACAGTGACCAATTACTGAATAAATACAGACTGCGCAGGCCCCAAACAATGAACAATTACAGAATAAATACAGACTGCGCAGGCCCCAAACAGTGACCAATTACTGAATAAATACAGACTGCGCAGGCCCCAAACAGTGACCAATTACTGAATAAATACAGACTGCGCAGGCCCCAAACAGTGACCAATTACAGAATAAATACAGACTGCGCAGGCCCCAAACAGTGACCAATTACAGAATAAATACAGACTGCGCAGGCCCCAAACAGTGACCAATTACTGAATAAATACAGACTGCGCAGGCCCCAAACAGTGACCAATTACAGAATAAATACAGACTGCGCAGGCCCCAAACAGTGACCAATTACAGAATAAATACAGACTGAGCAGGCCCCAAACAATGAACAATTACAGAATAAATACAAACTGCGCAAGACCCAAACAGTGAACAATTACTGAATAAATACAGACTGCACAGGCCACAAACAGTGACCAATTACAGAATAAATACAAATTGCACAGGCCCCAAACAGTGACCAATTACAGAATAAATACAGACTGACAAGCCCCAAACAGTGACCAATTACAGAATAAATACAGACTGCGCAGGCCCCAAACAGTGGCCAATTACTGAAAGAATACAGACTGCGCAGGCCCCAAACAGTGACCAATTACAGAATAAATACAGACCGCGCAGGCCCCAAACAGTGGCCAATTACTGAAAGAATACAGACTGCGCAGGCCCCAAACAGTGACCAATTACAGAATAAATACAGACTGCGCAGGCCCCAAACAGTGGCCAATTACTGAAAGAATACAAACTGCGCAGGCTCCAACAGGCGAGATAAAGCATTTGAAAAGACGGAGAGAACAAGTATGAAGCATTAATGCAGTCAGGCAAGCAGGATGATGAGTAAAGGACTTTTGAACAAAGTAGGAAGAAAAGAGAAGGGCTAGATAAGTGCCATAGACGGAAGGAGAAGAGTAAGATTGAACCATTAATGTTGGCAGGCAGACTGACAGGCGGACCCACCAAACAACCGGTCAGCCGACAAGGTAAGAACCAGGACCTTTTCAGCCGGCGGGGTGTTTGGCTGGAACTACCCGGGTGTTCTTGACGACCTCATGGTGGTTCGAAACTTGTAGTACCTCTTCAGATAGACAAACGAGACCAGCCTTTCTACAACCAATAACTATAGGATTCTTGTTGGGCGTGACTACTACTACTTAATATCTGCTAGCATTCAGAGCTACACACAGCTATGCGCAAAGAAACCAAAAAATACCTCGGTGGTTTGAAAATGGAACATTTCAATTTCAGCGAATGCCATCACTATGCAGCGACTCTCTTGTCATACCAACTTATTACAGTAACGGTGGTTCTATTGATAGAAAACACACAGGGAAGTTTGGAGACTTCCACATATTTTAGAATAAGTGGTGTAAACTATAATACTTCTTAACATAGGCAAGTTTGAGGGATTGTGATACTATTCAGAGTCGAACGAGTAATTATGTTTCAGTGGTGATCATATTTTCTTGTGTGTGTGTGTGATAGATAACGCACGCGCTACCAGCAGAACTTCTCGGTTATCTTGGTAGGAACGGTGAGGAAAATCTGAAGAATGTGGCTTGTTCCGACCTTCTGGCCTCGTACTGTTGCACGTGTCTGGTACACCAGTTTAAAACAAGGATTAGAAGGCACTTCTACTAATGCAGTTCAACTTAAGCTTTAACCAAAAGTTTATTACTCTTTCTTAATGATTCTCTTCCCCCTTTACCTAGTGGTTGGTTGGTAAGCACACGATTTTCACCCAAAAAGGACGCCATGTTATTATATTAGCAAAACGGTCGTCATTTTGAAACTTCGCCGACTGGAAAAGAAGGGAGACAGGCGGCGGTCGGATTATGTAGACGGCACGTGCCGCCGATAGCCCGTTTTTCGATAAACGAGCCAGTCGCAGAGGAGCGAGAAATTGGCGAAAGGGAGCTGGAAGGAACTCAGACTTAGCTTTGCGAATGTAGAATCGAGATAAAATAATCAAACTAATTGACGTAATTAGTATCCCGGATGTAACGTGGCGTTGCAGACATCGAGTTTTCTTAACGTCATACGATTTGATCACCTGCAGTACGAAGTGATCTCAAATATGTGGAAGAGTTATTATGAGAAACTACTCAGATTTCGTGCCGTCCCATGTTTTAAAAGGTAGCGTTAGCTTTCCCGGTTATAATATAATAAATTCTAGTAACAAAGTATGTTCCTTTAAAAAATAATAATTAAAATTGCGGTCTATACTTAGAGCGGGTTATACACTATATCAAACCATCTTAATATCACGACGACTTGTACACTAGTGAAAACCTATCAGACGTATGATTTTAATCAGGATTTTTATAGCAATAAATGTGAGTACACACTTTTCTAAATACTTGACATGAAATAGAAAAAAAAAAAGAAGTTAATTTGTGAATGATCCTCGATGTTGTTTTAAGGGTCGAGGCGTAGTTTTGAGTCAAGTGCGAACTCTAGGTCGTGTTGAGATGCGTAAGTGGCGGCGATAAAGTCAGCAGAAGATCGAATCTTTAGGAAAGTCACAATGTCAGCGGAACAAAGGAGAAGCCTTTAAATAGATATCATTTTTTTTAGTAACGAAAGCAGCAGTGAACAAAAAACGTGGCATTAAAAAAAAAAATTAGATAAAGCAGAGCAGAGCCAGGCAACCGTAAGTGTAATTACATTTGTTGAAGAGCAAGATTATTATAGACGGAAGATCACAGAGAACCAGCCTCCAGGTATTTCACCACGTGCTGGGGGGGAAATGGACTCTTAATCAATGTTAATGCTGCATCGCTAACGTGCTCCGGGATCCTGTCTGGATTTCTATGCAATCATCCTTCCTGTGTCCAGATGGAAACTTGATTAGTTTATGTAATTAACGAGCACGTCTATCTAAACCTCACCCCGCCTACCGGCTTCTCTAAGTATTAGCAAAAAATTCAGTTACAAAACATTTTTTTCGGTCGACTTTAAGACTCCATCTTCTTGGAAAAAATTAGGGGATAAAACCAAATAAAAACACCTTTTTTACTACTCTCTTCGGAAGGCTAACTGACTGACCATGGCTTCATTTAGCGTCGAGATAACACAACAACAATAAATAATGGTACTGTCAACCCTGACCGTGTTTAATTCGATAGTAGACAAACGTCGAGCAAACCCGGCCTTTGTCAGTTAAGTCTGGCGAACATCGGGCAGAGACGGACTTTACTATGAAAGCTTTCTAGCGAACCTTGGCCAAAAGTAAAGGCGAAGTAATTGATGAACCGACCGAGCCACAAAAGCAGGTCTCAGCAGCGTTTATCGTGGGGGTTCCCTGTTCTTCTAACATCCAACTGGATCGTCTCCATAGCTACCAGAGCACACGCGCGGGTCTGAAATCGCCCCTTCCCGAATCACGACAAGAACGTCCATCGTCGTTGGTTTTTTTCTGTAATTTCCGGCTCTTTTTTTTAAAACCTCACTAACTAATTATATACAGAAATAAATAGCAGCCATAATGGAAGCCGGCAGGGAAAACATCCAAGTTCTCTGACCGTGGGTGGGTGGGTGGGGGGGGGAGAGAGTTGAAATACTTACAGTGGAAAATTTTTCGATGTCTTCATCAGAAACGCCGAGAGATGCCAAACCAATCTCCTGAGAAAATTGCGCAAAACCTGGATCGGCCAACATCGGAATGTGGCCCAACAGCTCGTGGATACAGTCCCTGCAAAGATCCAAGCTGACATTATGTCTGTCATTTAAAAGTTTGGTGGGGTCTCAGTCGTACTATTTATAACCAAGCTGCCCATGTCGTCTGCTACAGGGTCAGGGCAAGGACACCAGTTTGAAAATACAAATGGCGGAAGGGGATAACATGAATCTCTTGCATGAATCCTAACGTGGATCATCCATTAACCAAGGGACGTAATTATTACGCTGAAGGGTGCTACTCTATCCCAGTGTTCCTTGAAGGAAGGAATCCTCCAAAATTGAGTTTTATCCCTTCCCTAACTTGATTAGATTCAGCCAGTGGCTCCCTCTCCTCCGCCCTTTCTGTAAAACTGCTCACTCGGACTTGAGAGCCGTGACCCTCAAAATCCAGCTGGCTTGGTGTCACGATGCTCCGGCCAAAACCTTTCGACAGCCCCGACTCAGTTCGTCTCGGGGTAACCATCCAAACAAAGCTATTTGGCGTCAATCAATTTAAGCAAAATACAACTTCCAGCAGTTTGTGGCGATTTGCGGCTAAAGAACGCGTACCCAGGTTAGCCGAGCCGACCCCGGATCAGGGGGGGGGGGGCGTTCATTAGTGCCAGAATTTGCCGCCAGTTGTAGATGAATAAAACTTTAACTAATTAGAAATATTTTGTTGCTTAATTTTTAAGAACCAGTGTAGTTAAAGTAAGTGAATCAAAAGAAACAAAAGGGGTAGCCAACATAACTTTAATTAGTCGTCGAAGGCAACGATCTTAATGTCGTTAATTGTACACAAACAGATGTTATGCCAGTAAGTTAGTACTTGTCACTTGTAAACGAGCTGAATGTCAAATGTTCAACATAAACTCCGCTTCATGTCAAACTTTTATTAAAGGAATATGTAAATGATTCCAGTAGAAACTTTGTCATTTAGGTTTGGTATAAAGACTTAAATAAACACAAATAGGTGACCGGACTCGTTGAAGTCAAGGTACACTCTAGTCCTTGACCAGGCTCGCTATCCGGTCCTAAGGGTTAGGGTTTTCGTTGAGTCGGCACTGACGTCTCGACAGGCCATCGTAGGTCCCCTCGCTGGAAGAACGATCAACGAGGCAGGGTCTCTGGCCTCGAGTTGGGGGTCATAAGATCCGCTTCGCGGGATTTCACTCGGGGCTGATGCCTCTGAAAGCCGGAACCCCGAGGGATTCCGGCTTACCCAGCCCGAGGTTGGAGAGCTATTGTTAGAATGGAGGCCGGACAGTCACACAGACCCAGGTGGTGGAAGGGCTAAGTGTGAACAGAAGTGTGGTTCCTTGTCTATGGAGACAACACCAAATGTAAGGAGGTATTGTCCGGAGGCCAGTTCAAGGTCTATCTCTGGTCACAACATCAACAGATTATCTTTGTGTGTCACCTTTTGCTTGGTGAAGCAAAACTCCAAACGCCGACCCAACCGACTCGCGATCTCTCTGCGGTCACACGGAAGTCGGCGTCAGCTTCAGTCACGCGCACAAAACGCCGCGAGAAAGAGGGGCTCCCCCACGGCGCGTCCCCGCTTGACCCGCCGCCATACGAAAGGGCGCTGTCACTAGGACACCACGTGACTGGAACCGTGTTCTCTCTATTGGTGAATCAGTGTTTGACATTGAAAGTGATTCATCTGATGGAAACGTAAGCAGCCTACAGACCTAATAGACACAGACAGAGACCAATCACCGCGGCGTGTGGGCCTGCGGACCGGCAGCGTGTTTCAGGGAGGCGCTCTAATGGCGACGAGATGCGGGGACCGGGCTGTAAACTGGAGATCGGCTCCGCTTCAATGAGCGATAGCGCTCGCCCACATAAAACAGCCCGTATAATACAGCCATCGCATAGCTGAACCCTAACCCTACTGAGAACCTTCAGGGTGCTATAGGGAGACGTTTTACCTCCCCTCCCCGATAAGACAATGTGCTGCCATCAGGAGAGCCACATCCTCTACGGCGGCCTCGAATTAACTTTTGTTTACATTCTCTATTAGAATTCCTTCTTGTCCCCTGATTTGGTGCCGCCTGCTTCCTTTTCTATACCTCTAAGATCATTTAGAGTTTCACCAGAAGAGTCGGACGTTTGGAGAATTAACCCTTTAGCCATTTCGGAGATTCTTTTGTTTGCTTGTCGCCTAACTTTTGAAACCCACGGTGTTACAGGTGGGCGGGGAATTAACGTGGCTTACGGGGGTCCCTCGACAGTTAGCAGCAATCTGAATTTTAAACCGACTCACGATACCACCATAAACCACCACCGCCGACTACACACCAGGCTCCCATTAATGGATCCACACTCTCAAAACAACTAGTTATTTTTCGGTCGGGTGTACCTCAGATGTCTAAATGCCTTTAAAGATCTAAAACACAGAACTTATTAAACATCTAGTAATTTTGTTCCGTCTTTATGCACACTTTTAATGCCTGAAACCTGAAAAGAAAAGCTGGAAGATGAGATGATGTATTACTACTGTTGTCTACCGTCATTTTTTTCTGGATGTTTTATTAGAGGTCGCCCTATAATTAATGGGTATTGAAGATGAACAGATCAGACGACTTGAAAGATAATCCAGATATGTGCTTTGTATAACCACTGGCAGAGAAACTTCGGTTATACATCAGCAAAAAAATCTGTCTCTAAAGATTATTGTTTTCTTTAAAAAAAAGAAAAAAGAAAACGAACGAATTTTATGTTAAAATAAATTAGAATCCAGAAAAAAAAAATAGTTGTATTTCATAAAGAATTTTGTAATGTTAAAATATATCTGAATACACGTAACTGTATTCTGGAATACCTCATGCGTGAAATACGATAGTTTTCATAGGAGAATGATGGCAACAACCCGACCACATCATCAGTTTGTTAAATCTGTCCTCTAAAATTGATGTCCAGGAGATATTTCGACTAAGTACCTGTGTTTTACCAGCGGCACAGTTTTAAGCCACTAAAATCTTTTAAAAGCATGGAATTTGCATAAAGGAAATTTTCACTTACGGTTCAGGTGAGTGCGTGGGTTTGGAACTGTGGCGGACGTACTGGGTGCATTGGAACACTCTGAAAGCGAGGCTTGAAAGGAAGTCACGTGCCGACAGCAGACCGGATACGGGTCTCAGTTGAAATCCCGTCTTTCCTGTGAAATTAAAAGAACAACATTAAAATGTTTTAAAAAATAATAATTAAAGAGGTGTACTCGAATTAAATTACATATCATAGATTTTAAGGTGATTTAAAGTACACCAAGATCGCCATGTTTACTCGGCGTCTCTTATACATAGTTTGAAATCCCCCCCCCTTCAACATACCGTACACTGGCGCCTCGAAGATCTGCGAGCAGGCAGTGAGCGAACAGTCACATGCCGAGTCTGGAGTCCGCCCAGCCAGCCCACCCAAATCAAACTGATGCAGGTAGGAAGTCTGGGACGTTTTTACCACATTCAATGCAAATACGACGCTTACTGAAAAATCATTTCAGCCTCTTAACCTTTTCATGGTTTAATTATTTTGGTAACACCGAAAACGCTCACGGAAACGCCTGCCTACCAAAACCACTGGTACTGCGCATGCGTTACCAGTTTACTGTTGTTGTCAGTTGACGACGACGGAGACGTACGCCAGCCCTGAGGGTGCAGCAATGGTGAGGTTAACCATGTTTCCTGGAGGGCGGGCATCTCAATGCTTCATAGGACGAAATGAAAAGTAAAGAGTAACAAAAAGACATTAAAATATTACTTTTTAAGAAAGTAGAGACATCTTCCAGCTGCGGGATTTTATTTTCGTCATATCCGCATTCCTTCTCCAGCACCGCGAACACCTCTCGATGTTCCCGACAAGCGTGCGTAGGAAAAAGTTCTTTCAGCTTCTTGAAGACGTGTCCCCTGTTTAAAAAAACACAAACAAACGGTGTTCTGGTAAACTGTTTCTTGGAAATGAAGCATCGATATCATCTATACATACATTCTAGTTATTTATAACACTGGAGAAAGTTCTAACAGCTTTTCCTTATGTCAGTTTGAGAATCCCAAAAGTATCTCAGGACTAAATGTATTTTCATAATTAGTTTTCTAAGTACCCACGAAACCACTAAATAAAATAAATAGAAAAGAATTGCGGCTGCTGCTTATATCCCATCACTCTCACCCCGCAGTTAATTGTTGTTGATAACGTTACAATAATTGCTGAAACGTCAACTTTTACCTACTGCGCATGACTGTTTAACAATTTCAAAATGGCTGCTGTTTTGATTATTTTACTCACGGCTGTTCTAAAGTAAATGTTAAAAGAAAATCTGATAATACATTTTTGTATTTCACTAAACGCATGCGAGAAGTTGTAAATATAACTTGATGTCAGAAACGGCATCAATGTCCTACTTTGCTCTTGCAGTTTAAACATAAATTAGCTTGACACATCCATAAGTAAGAACAAAAGCAAAATGGCGTTTATGTAGAGCTGACCAATATTAAGATATTTTGAAAAAAAAAAAGAAATTATTTTAAAATTATTTCTGACGGATTTGCAGGATGAAATCTTTGCGTGAAACTTTGGACGAACCCAAAAAATGAATGCCATTAATTCTCACGGTCTAATAACAAGAAAGTGCGTCTTTTCTGCAAACGAGCTCATGCTAAGAAACTAACATTTACATTCATCAGGCCTGCGTTTGTAAAACTGAATTAAGACGTAAAACTTCTCAATTCCTGGATAGACAAAAAAAACTAGTTAACTTTGCTAAGTTGCATTTTCATTTCTGGCTTTTGTGAAAAGGGGGCCGGGAACCTCCCAGACGACAAAGTCATTGACTCGAAAATAATTCTCCAGGAAGTGACCTCTCTTTCGTTCGGCAGATGACCTTGCTAGCTTTTCACAAAACCATCTTCCTTCTGCTTTCTATGCTGACCGCAAGCGTCTCTTTCCTAAGTAAAATGGAATAAACGAAGCAGACGGCACGACTAGGGACCCTTGGATGGAATTGGCTGAGTAGAAATCCGAATAACCGGAAGTCATTATACGGTAAATGTTGCGGACTAATTACACAAAGTGAATTCGATCCTCTGTACATGACGTCACACCTTCTTTCCGCATTGCGTCTTTACCGTAAACAGGATTCGGTTTCCCATCTCTCCTCTTTCTTTCTACTTACATATATATATATATATATATAATTCGTGCAAAGTAAACCATCGCTCGAAGGTTTATTTTACAACGCGGAAGTCTGTAATCAAGCCAGTAGTTTTTATTACTCCGCGCGGGTTTTTGTATAAAAGCAATGCATGGCCCTGTATCCATTAGAATTCGGCTTTAGAACTCGTCGGAAATTACCTGCCTAACTATTGACCAAGTCAATCAGAGTTAAAGTGAAAGTTGTGTTTATATCAGTGGAATTCTCCAGATAATGGCTGGCGGGTAATAATTCTTGGCTGTGGCTCCAGTTCTTTGATGGTCGCCGTTGCCGAATTACATAAATAGTGGTCGTACGTGCTGGCAGAGACGAACGGACGCTTTTCTGAAACCACTTCTCGATCGTTAAGACTTGGAGGGATAATAAGGAGTCGGTGTCGTTCTCTTCTCTCGAGATTAATTTCCAGATCGATACCCGTTAATGGTTATTTTACACCACGTTTTACGACGTCTACTCTCTGTTTTTCCTTTGTTTGTTTTTTAATACTTTAACAGAGGTACCTTAGTTGTAAGTGTGTGTGTGTAGCTTTTATATAAATATCCACCCAGGTTTTGTTAACAATTTCCACGATAACTCACGTAAATAACGTTTTAGGACAATCTGCCTTCTCTAGATGGTGGACGAAGGAAAATAACGACTTTTTTGTGTGTTTTGTTGCCTTCGATCGTCTGTTGCCGGTGCTGTTACCTAAATCGTGGTTGTTTCGGATTCTGACGATTCCTGGTAACCATACAAAAACCGTCTTAAAGCGCAAACAGAGGCATTATTGCCCTCCAGTTTAGATGTTACACGCTTTTCTTTATTTCATTGTCACTGGTAACTGCGTGGTTGGGTGTTAGTGTTTAGCTGCTACGGTGTTTACATATGGCAGGTGTTTTTATGTTTAGATGTTACTGATGCTGGACTCTTATACTGTGTCGCCTATTGACCACTTTGCACTAAGTTCTCTGCTTTCTTTCTGTAAACCTTTAATTCAATACAAGTCTATGCACCAGTATAAAACAAACATGAAAAACTATAGTATATTTTAAGAGGCATTTTGTACTTTAAAATCCTATTTGTCAAAATTTAAAAAAATTCTAGGCATGAGTCACGAGACGAAACGGGGCATAGAATTTATTTAAAGCTTTATTAAGCCTATAACAGGAATCAGTAAATCTTCTTTCGAATAAAAATGCAAATATAATTAAATCTATATAGCAAAACCCGTCATTATTGATTAATTTATCTCGACATTTTAGTGATAACCGGGAAAATATATGCTTATCTTTAAAATGAAGATAAATCTGCAAAAATGAATAAAATTCGCAACGCCACCTGTTGGAAACATTACATATGGAAAGTGTGAATATTGGCAAAGAGATTAGAATAAAAGTGTAAAACTGAAACCTCACAGTTACTTTTTCTTTTACTGAAAATTCTAGAACTTTTTGATAAAGCTACTAACAATACAATACACGCTATCAGAGGTAAGTTATGCTTCCGTCACACGCGTCCTCTGTGGAAAGTTGCCTTCTCAAGAAGAGTGCAGGCGCCGCAGCCTCGTTTTTTAGCGACCGCCATTAGCGTGACAGCATTCAGCCAATTACACGTGTAAGCATACTGAGGAAGTGCAGAGAGTGTCTTTCGAGGAAGTACTGCCAATCTTCCACCGCTCTTGAATTATCAAAGATGGCATGTAGCAACTAATGTTTTAACCATGTGATTTATCGTTGGATTTAGAGACTTCTCTAACTCGTGTTTCCATGTTCGAAATTCAGATGCAGCCTTCTTTGCCACGCCAGATATCACGTGACCTTCTTGTAATGGCGGAAGGACGACTCAGCAGCGACTTACAAAAGTTTACAGTTTATTTACTGGAGTGATTTCTTTCTCAGTGTCGATTCGCCTGCAAGGAAGAACTTTATTTTATCCGAATTTTGTTGTCCACTTTCCTAAACAAAGGTTTAACCGAAAAAAAAGAAGAAAAAAGGGCCATAAATAGGTCTGAGAGTGATATAATTTAGGACAACAATACCGTTTTTGTTATTATTATTATTATCTCTAGACCGCATATTGATGATAATATAAAAAAAATATTCTAGCAGTAGCTCTACAATCACTGGAGCACGCTGTTCGAAATGAAATTATCTAATCATTCCGCTCAAAGGAACCCTCTCCCAAATAGCTTGCCGAATTATGTTATGTAGCAGTCATTCTCTTTTGTCCCCCCCCACACACACCACAAAGTCAGCTGCCATTTTTCTGGTTTTCTATCGTCGTGATTAAAATCTCTGCACTTTAGATAATTTCCACGAGATCAAACGAGATTAGATTGACGTCTCGTGAACATGGTTCGTACAATTTTTTTTTTTTTTCAATCCGCCAATTGTCCGATCTAAAAATAATTTTGTATCCATTAAAGAGACCTGAAATAATGAGAAGTTCGAAGAGAAAAAAAGGGGAGTTTTTTTTTTTTTTTTTTGATTTACCGATAAAAACAGTCTGCTGATAGGAGCCGAGTAAACACTTATCCGAACCAATTTTAAAGCGACGGTTCCACGTGAGCAGCGACTGGACCGGAGCGTGTTTACCTTGTATAAGACGCACTGAATCAATCGAACTTCCACTTGTAACCCAAACTATTACTCACACGATGCATGAAAAGCAAATCATTTTTTCGTTATTATTAGCCTTCGCAATGACATCAAATCAAAGATGTTGCTCGAAAAACAAAATGTAAGTTTGGAAAGACGAAAGGTAAAGATTTGTGCCAAGTCAGGCTTTTCAGCGGAACTTTAGGCTTAAAAAAGCGAGGCTACTTACAGGAATCTATTATACGGTGATTTCCTTATTTATTATTTTTTCAAATCAAATATCCCTTTTCCAGTTACAAACTCGCACTCTGGCACCTCAACCAGGCGATAGCCACAGCCATTAAAGATGAAGTGATATCAGCTGACCAATAACCAACCAAGTGTTATTTATTTTACGATATTGTGTGCTGTAAATTCTTATAAATCTTCGATCAGAAAATTTTTGTTAGATATTAATGGCTGATTGTGGATCGCGCTCAGATTATAGGGTGACGGGAGGTCGATAGCCTTTTGTAGCGTGTAATGGAGTATTTGGCAGAGTGTTTGATGGCGGCCACCGAACGAACCTTTACCTGAAAATAAAGGGAGGTAGGACCGGGGAAGGGGTCGTATCGATCAACCTTCCACCGCACAATGCTGTCAATGCCACTTTGATTCCCAACCACCTTTCGTTAGATCGCCGTATGAGCCAGAATCGGTCGATAATGGCCTTTAAACGGTGACATTAAAGTGGGACGAGGCGCGGAGAGTTAAAACGAAACTTCTCAGGGCTTTTAACCGACAAGAATAACGAACGTTAACGGCCGAGTCCTTAAGTGAAGCATTATAATAAATAATAATATAAAAAGAAAACGGGGGGAGTTCCACTGGTCGTTGGAAGCGGATTTTTTTAACTGTCGTCGAGAACCACTTTTTGCTTTGCGATTTCTATCGCATTAGATTTAAATGCGCTCCCGACATCGTCGACGTAGAACCGTCGACGGGGCGAACAAAAGGGATGCAGCACAATTGGCGGGTTTCTCAGACTTCAATCACTGGCGTCGTGTCAACGTGAAACGATACTCAAACAAATGAAATCACGTGAGCCATTGTGCTCCCCTTTTCTTTGAGTTGCAGTGCAATCATTCATTTTTTAAATTGTATTCATTTGCTTTATTATTATTATTATTTTTGTGCCGCTTTTGTTGGAGATCCATTTGCTTTTATGGAAATTAACTTACAAGAATGTTAATATTAAATCGCGGTCCCCACGACAAAGAATGCTGCGGCTGTAATTTCCCTTAATTGCCATTCGTTGAGAGCGCGGGGCCCTAACAAGATAAAGTACAAACATAATTCTAGAAACCGACCGATGCGACTTCGACTGGAATTAATAGAGCCCTGCACAACTTACCTGTCACTCAGAACTTACCAGGTTTTGATCTCGTCCTCTGTGTATTCGATCCTGGGAATTACCTGACCACTGCAAAAATGTATAGGTAAAAATATTAATTAAATTCCATACACAGCCACACACAAAGTATGTATGTGTATGTGTGTGTGTGTGTTAGATAAATCGGACTCGACCAAACCGGACGGAAACCAGTCCTTTATTAACTTGCATCGGTCTGATAATTTTAAGGATATTTAAAGACATTTTAATCCTCTGTAAGGTACCGGCGTAAGCTAATGAGATAGCTGGAGTTTTTCCTAAGGCTTTTACTGGCGGGTCGGGGGAGACACCGCAACGATAGAAGAGGGCTCCACAAACTCCGTCTAAAGTTACTACCTGTACGTTTGTGAAAGTAAATCGAGCGGTCGAGGGGCGTATCTCAAGTCACCAACACCAAGAGACCGGGGACGGTGGAGTGATTGCTTTGTGCGGGCGTGCATCTAGTAAGGAAGGAGACCCTTTGGTCCAGTGAACGACAGACTGAGTTGCATATATGTTTTGGTGCAGTAGTTGGTTTCCATGGCAAATGTTCTAGCTAAATGGGAAGCATTCAAGCTGATAATCCGGTCAAGCATCTTTAACCAGCGATCGATGATCAATTATCTTTATATAGATCATTCCAGATTAATTTATTTTAGAGCAGCCATAACCTTTTCTCCCCTTACGCTGTACAAACAGAACATTAAGCGCGAAATGGAGCAGGCGGAATTTTACTATAATCTGATAAAACCACTACGACTTTACTGTTTCAGTAAATGCCGTGTCAATACGAGTAAACTTCAGGTAAACATAGTTCGAGTTGTTGCCAAATTGTTTGGTAGCGCAGTGTAAGCGATCTTCGCTCGGACACTGGTACATATCTAAAATGTTTGGAAAAGTTAAATGTACCAATATTTATCTACTGTATAGGCTTTTTGTATATGTATATGTTTTTCTATGTGCAAATGTTTTATATATACTGTATGTATATGTTTCTAATTTTTTGAGTTTCATGTTTCAGTTGCAGATTCGCTAATTTGCTGTTGTAATGATGCCCCAAGCACCGGTCCTGCAGGAGCAGCCCAGACTTGTTTTGCTCTATCTGTGGTCATTTTCAACCAGCAAAGCAAAGGCAGAATATTAAACAATTTGTCAGAAAAGCATATCTCGCTTATTTCGGTGTCGTCCCTGTTGAGCAGTAAGCGAAGAGCAGGGTGAAAAGTTCCATCAAGTCATTAAAAGAAAAAAGATGGAGGAACGACATCAGGGAAGACGGAATGTCAGTATGATGGCTGGTGTTTGAGGAGAGATGTTCCAGAACCAAATTACGAAAAGTCATCCAAGAAGAGGAAATTAACCCAAATTTGATGATGTGTAGAGCCAAAGAATGGTCATCTAAAATGATCCTTTCTGTGAATTTATTGCAATAGTGTCTTTTTGTATAATCCCCCCCCCCACACGAAATATTTAATCTAGATTTCTCTTTCTTGTTTTTTTCGCCTCGATTCCCCCGTTTAAAGGGGCAGTTATCGTGCGTGAGTACCCTTCTAGCAACACGGATATAAAAGTATCCCATTAATTAGTATTATTATTATTTGCCACTAGTTCGCATGTCACTCATGCATTTAATTTTTACTTATCTGTCATTTATTTATTTCTAATTTCACTGCACGATGAAGATGCACACAAATCCCTGTTTAAACAGTGGAACAGATGTTATAGCCCTTAGCAGACTGAGATTTTATATCGAAAGAGTTAAAAGGTTATTTACACAAGTGCACCGTCCGCAACCTCAGAGTCTGATGCCCGCTAAACATTGTTGTTGTTTTTCCTTTAATTAGATATATACCTTAGCATTATTTCCCCACGTGACTCTCGCGCTACTTTCCTTTGCATCTTTAACATTTTATGTCTGCTGTCTTCAGAATCAATTGGAAAAAAAAAAAAAAAACTTTCCGGTTATATTCTTGTTCTTGGACGCGATGTTCGGGGCTCAGGAACTATTTCTATCCACTGAAACCCCAAGAAAAAATTACCGTCTGGCGACGTCACCCTTAGCTTTCCTTTATTTCTGCTACCTTCGCAAGGTTACCTTACCTCGGAGTCCCCTTTCTGGATTATCATTTAAATCGTTTTCATCTCAGATTTCTCCATAGTCCCGCTATCTCCAGCTTGTAAGTCTCCAGTTAAACTGAGTACAGCCTACGGACTAATTCACCGTCTAAATCTCCTTTTATTTCCCGTGTATCTGATACCAGACTAAAAGGTAATGCGATCTGTATCACTGCTTTACTTTACAAATTCTCGCGTGATTTAGATGATGAGCGAGATCTCTATCTTTACCATCCATTAGTCGGCGGCAACAACAACAAGAGAAAAAAAGAGTTATTGTACGTAATCCGCAGACACAACACGCACCGAACAGAACCACTATCTTTTTCTCTCTTTTAAATGGAAACAAAGCAACGATTGCCGGAGTCACGCAGTGTTCCGGGTTTTCCCCATTATGTAATTAAGACATTCTACATTACGGTTTATCGAGGGATTATTGTTTAGCGGCTGGCATTCGTGTTCATTATTGGAAGGGGGAAAAAAAAAGAGAAAAACTGCAGAAGTTCGCTCGCTTAGTGGGAGAGCTGATCTCACTTCAGAAATTTTACCTGGGCCCGCTGATTAGCGCACCTTGTCATCTATAATCAATTAGAGAGCGCGCACTCGTCGCGGAAAACAAGCCAGCAGCCGGGCGGGGGACAGACCCGGTCGTCGGAGAAACAATGGGCAGAAAGGTAGCACTTACTGTTTGTAATCAAAGGCGATATCAGCGATCTGCTTCCTCCTCGCGCGGTACGCCTTGTCCGTGAATCCCTGGAAAACGAGAAGGGATTCCTTCAGCCCCCGGCTCAAACAAGTGTTAAAACAATATCTGCTGTTCTAGAACAACGGGAACTTTGCACGATATTCCTAGCTGCCGTCGCAAAATAGTCGAATCCCTAAACCGTTTAGATTTAAATCTAAATTTAACTTCGAAGGAGAGAGAATTATAATATATATATAAACGAGACGGGTCTCGTATCGTATTATGTCCGTTGTTCGCCGTTATTTAGCGACACCCAGACATGGCAATGCTTTAACTGTTTGTCGTCACGTGCCTAATGACGTACTGCAAATGTTCGCCTGACGTAATTCATGTACCACCGACGACGACGCCACGAAGCGGCAGTCTCCGCGATGTGGCTCAGCTCGGCATTACCACTTCTACAGGAATCGACTTTAAAACAGCTTTCTAAAGTATGTATTCGCCAGTCACACGAAAGAAAAAATTGCCAACAACGCCCCCCCTTTTTTATTTAGTCTCTGGGCAGGAGGTAAAGACTAACAATGCTCGCGCTCGAGATAAGCTACTACTTACGGGATGGTCACAGTCTAGTTCCGGTTCAAACTTGGTGACGATGTGAGTGCACTGGTCCAGCGCAGAAATGTGCTTTGGAAACCATAAGGCTGCCACAAAAGGGAAATGAAAGCTTCGTTAAAAACTTCCGTGGCGTGCCACGGGCATGGGGTGCTTATCTGTTGTCATTACCTTTCGAGGAGAAGCGTACTTTTTATTTCTCAGGTAAATGATTAACTTATTAATTTGCTGAAATACAACTTGAATTTGTTTACCTTTGAGGAATCGTAATTTTTAAACGACAGTTTAATGTTTTTAAAGTGGAGGATACAAACGTAACCCAGAGGTACACCACAGGAGGCGGTGTGTCGTATTGGACTTACGTTTGCTTTCTGTTTCCTTTTCTTGTAAGATCTTCATTTCTAGAATTGAAGGGGTCAGTTTGAGAGTTTGAGCCAGGGTCACGACATTCTCGCGGGTTCCGCCACAGCGGATGAGAACTTCATACTGCGCCCCTACTTTCTTGGACACTCGCGACTCGATGTGGTCGATGTTCACTTTCGATGTCTAGAAAAACGAACAAAATTAAAAGATAAGGAAAAACAGACAAAAAAACAACAAACAACTCCGTCTCCACCCTGTCTTCAATGTGCAACTTACTGAATGTTTCGGAAATAAATGCGAACATTCTGGAGAAAATAGAAAAGAGTTTCTTCGTAATAAAACACCTATTAGCATTCGAGGCACTTTTGGGCAATTCACGCACCTGGGTAGACGTCTCAGAGCCTCGTTGTGACAACTCGCAGATGCTCATTTCCGCCTGCGCATCTTCTCATTTATTTCTGTCAACGTGAGATTTATTAAGATTAATGTTAAAAACGAAAAGGAAAGTTACAGAATGACATCAGAGATGCTGTGCAGCGCATCGCCTTCCGTTATAAAATAACAGCTACAAGCGCATGGAATACAGCTGGAAATCGACTTGCCGTCAGTACACGAGCACACACACACACACACCACACACACGCCCGCGCGCGCACGTTATTTTCGCTCGAGTTACAATTAGATTCACATGCGAATTCATATGGCAATTGATCGGCTGGCTTGTCGCCCGAGTCGAGCCTGCCTATTAACTCCGTTTTGATGGCTTGACTCTCTTGAGAGTCCTAACGATGCAGTGATTACGTCATGCTTGGAAACCGATGAGCCGGCCGTCACACGTCATCGCGCCGATATGTCATGAAATCAGGGAACGGAAACCCGGAGTAGACAATAGATGGAACGTAGATGTATTAAATAAATGTCTCCTGGACTGGAATTCATGAAGTTGCCGGCAATGGAGGAATTAAGTTAATGTCCCCCGTGGTGCGATGTTTGGACGGAAATGAGGAGAGAAGAGAGATTTTAAAAACAGTATTAGGCTGTATGTAGTTTTTCAGCTCAGTTCATCGTTTCTGGGGTTTGCATATCGCAGAACGGCTGGGTGGGCCGGACAATCATAAAAACCAGACGTTCCATTGAACTGATGAATGGCTCTGACTCTAGTTAAGTGGATGGAGAGCATAAATAAATCATCGAGTCAAACAATGTCTATATAACGCTGAATCATGCAGCAGAGGTAATTTAATGTCTACAATTATTTTGAAATATTAATTTGTTAGGAATCTTAGAGAAGCAGAACGTAATCAAAATAGATTATCTCCCTTTAACTAAAAAAAGAGAGAGAGAATTCTTTACTTATTCCATGATAGTTCCGCAGTTACATTTTAAAGTAAACCTTCCCATATCCGTCTATCTTCAGATTACACAGCGCAAGACTTGGTAGAGAACACACATGCTTGTTGTCTCCATTGCATTTTAATGTTTTCAGCATATACAAAGCATATTCTTAATGTAAAAAAAATAATAATAAAAGGATATAATTAGCCTATTTAAAGAGCACAAGGGAAAGAGTACAACCCAAAAAATGACAACTAAAACAACACCACATGAAATATTTCCTATTATCAGGAATAAGAAGCTTGGCCGGAAAATTGCTCATTACTCGATAGCCACCCAATCGGGTATCACGGGACCCGGAGACACATTACACCGACCAGTACCGACTGCGAACCAAAGGAGGGGGGGGAATAACCGAAGTACACAAAGGGCTCATGCTAGCGGCCTAGTACAGAGAGAAGGCCGGATACAAATTACTCTGAACAACCTTTCATTTGTAGCGACCTCTCAATTCTTTTGAAATACGGAACCTAAATCGACCCGTAGGCAGAAGTTTTATGTCGCCTATTCTTCTTTAAATCACGCAACATTTACAATTTTCTAAAAGCCATGACTGTCGGTACCTGTAATTTTTAGAATTAGGTCTAATTAATTTCTTCTCTTACCCACAGGTTAGAAAAAAAACGACGTTTCAACCTTTCTTCAGCGACCGCCATATTGAATTAAAAGACCAACTCAGCTTGACATTTAATATTATTTTTCTTTTATATTTAATATCGTTAATATTGAGATTAAAATGATCTTTTCATTATTTATGGCAGTCATTAAAGAATAAGTAATTACGACTTTTAGTCTATTGACCGCGCAGGAGCTGGAAGGCAATAGTAAATTCTCCGAGAATGAAGGTACACAATTATAACTCCAGTCTCCTTAGCATTGACTGCCGTGGTACCTGATTGGGCCGTGGTGGCGCTAGTGTCATATTCTCATTCTAGATATCTTTGAGAGTTTATTATTCTGCTTGGCAAGGAAAATAATCAGACCTAAGAATCTAGAGTTATTATTTTTTAAATCATTTCAAGATACCAGTGTGCCATTACGGCGATGCTATTTCAGCCGGCCTACATTTGAATATTTCTAGTGCAGATGAAGATGTTTTACTTTCAGCAGATAAACTTGTTATACTTATGAAAGTACTCTCTCTCTCTCTCCATCTCTCTCTCTCTCTCTCTCTCTGTTTGTTGAGATAATTAAACCTAAAGATAAAAGTTAAACTGTTTATTTCTGTTTGCCGAGCTAACAGCGGGCGTACAGCATCTAGACGTTGAGTAAAAGGGAAACGTGACGACACGTGACTCGTTTATCTGCATAACTTCGCCCAACGTTGAGTAAATACACGAGAGTGTCTCGCACCTTCAACTTATCCCAGGGCCGCTGTTTACAGATAGATTTTTTTTTTAAAAAAAGAAAATACATAGATGGTTTCAGACACTGACCCATTTCCAATTGTTAGAATATAGTAACCGAATCTTACTAATTGAAATAAGGAGTTATTACCTTTTAGAGAAGCATACGTTTTGATAGCTGTTAAAGTTAGTTAACGAGAGAGGACAAGAATGAATGCGGGTCGCCTGACAAAGATTCACATATCCCAAATAGGGAATAGTTATGAAACCCCGGCGGTGCTGTGAGTGCCGTGTCACACCCTCACTTAAGACGTCACAAGCTCGGGATGGGCGGATAACTGGTTATCTTCAGTCAGAATGGAGCGTAAACCAGGAGCTATTGTCGGTGGCAGAATTGTAAATCGAGAACACTACTTCCGGCAGTCCACAGGCTCTCTGAGCAGCGAAGACGGCCATAAGAAGCCCGCGACCTCTGGCAGTCCACAGGCTCTCTGAGCAGCGAAGACGGCCATAAGAGAAGCCCGCGACCTCCAGCAGTCCACAGGCTCTCTGAGCAGCGAAGACGGCCATTAGAGAAGCCCGCGACCTCCGGCAGTCCACAGGCTCTCTGACCAGCGAAGACGGCCATTAGAGAAGCTCGCGACCTCCGGCAGTCCACTGGCTCTCTGAGCAGCGAAGACGGCCATAAGAGAAGCCCGTGACCTCCGGCAGTCCACAGGCTCTCTGAGCAGCGAAGACGGCCATTAGAGAAGCCCGCGACCTCTGGCAGTCCACTGGCTCTCTGAGCAGCGAAGACGGCCATTAGAGAAGCCCGCGACCTCCGGCAGTCCACAGGCTCTCTGAGCAGCGAAGACGGCCATTAGAGAAGCCCGCGACCTCCGGCAGTCCACAGGCTCTCTGAGCAGCGAAGACGGCCATTAGAGAAGCTCGCGACCTCCGGCAGTCCACAGGCTCTCTGAGCAGCGAAGACGGCCATTAGAGAAGCCCGCGACCGACACCAGATGTCGGACAAACGCGGAATTCGGCCCATCATCTTCGCTCTGCTGAGTTAACAAATACGAAATTTTGTTTAGTGGTCCGTTGTTTTCCAGGTTTCCGGATTAACTTATTTTTTGCATCAGGTTTAGATGTCGGGGGAGATACATGCAACAACAGTTCCATTCTAGAAATTAACTCTTCCATTTTTGTCCTGTCGGCTCCTTTGTAATTAACCGGCGAAATTTAAGATTGAAACAGGAATGAGCTGAGTGAATGCAAAGAGTCACCTGAATTTAAAGAAGAAAAATAAAGTTGTTTGAACACGAATAAGGGAGCGCGGAAACCCCGCTCATTTGAATCCGGCGTCTGGCGTGAATAAACGTGGAGGACTCGATCAGCGGCCGCCGACAATCTACTGTTCCGTCCAGGTCACATGGTTTAGCGAGGCTGAGTCCTCGCGCGCCGACAGACGGGATTGAAATCGCGCAGGCGCGACGGATACTACGTCTGCGGAATTGGCCGGAGTTCTCTGCCAGCTGTCAAACCGCGGTGTCTCAAAATTCTGGCCAGATCTTGCATGAACTCGGTTAAAGAACTGCGAAATCCCTTCTTGTTTACCAGCAGCAACAACGAAAAAGGATTCAGGAGCGAAACTATTCTTCTCCATTATTCATCTTCTAATATATTTTTTTTTCCACATCCGGGCTACTGCCTTGGTTTCGCTTGGCATATATCACTCTACAGTGGTTCTAATTTAGAAACGCTGTTCTTTGCTCAGTTCACGAGCACTCCTAAGTTCGAGAGTTTCTTCCTTATTTATTTTATGCCTTGGTTAACCGTATTTTCTGGTTTTGTTTAAATTTAAACATTTTTCAGTCGAAATAATACCTCCCCTAACCCTCAGCAAAGTTGGACAATGCGGAGGAGTCTATTGGCAAGAAGCAGGCAGCAGCCCCGGTCCCGATTCCCCGGGCAGTTTCGAGCCAGCAACAATGCCCCGGATCTGACATATCACACAGCCCACTAGACGGGTGCTTAGTGACGAACGGGCTATGGAAGACGCCGAATAAGGCCGAGCACCTCCGACCGGAAACTCGCCGAAAACAGAAGTCCCTTTAATTTAAAAAAAAAAAAATTTTTTTTTCCTTTTAAAGAAAATACTATTATATAAAGGCAGACGAAAAGTGGACGGAGGGAGAACCTGAATGAATGGTCTCAAACAAAGCACAGAGGATCGGAAGAACGAGCTGAGTCACGATAAACTCGGACCGACGCCATATTTTGCTGGTGTTCCGCCCACCAGCGGCGATACGTCATCGTCGTTACGAACGATTAACAAGGAACGGTGAATTTAATTACTCACTTAGTCGATGACTTCCACAATTCCTGAGAGTACAACCTCCCCACAACTCACCGGCGAACCTTTTGATGCGTTTTACTTTTGTCAGGAGACGTCTCAACCTAATCAATCAGAAGTTAACAGCGCCGAAGAAGAAGAAAGGTCCGGGGGGGGGGAGAATCAACAAAGACCTCTGGTAAAGCAGACCTCGGCGGAAATTCTCGTCTGCTTCCTTTTGTGGCGGAATCGTAAAGTGAAGTTAAATGTGTGTGAAAATCTTTTACGATTCCGTCTTTTAGAGACAGATTCAATCAATCTGTTACTTTACTTGCATGTACTTGAGATGGGTTTCAAAATTAAACTTCTGCTCGGTCGGTTAGATGTCGGCCGAAAGTTTACCTTTAAGAAAAGCTGAGTAGAAGCGAGACAGATATTTCGAAGTCTCTTGCGCGGAGGCAGAGCACTCGACATTCCAGAAATACCCTCCTATATGAAAATACGACAACGGTATACAAAAAAAAAAAAAAAAAAAAAATGACGTGGGGAATTCGAGTGATTTCCACTTATAGATTTATAAATACTACAGAAAGCCCGAACATATAATCTAGCAAATAACAGCGGCAAAATTTTCCAAGCTGTGTATGCTTGCAGGGAACTGACCATAGCTATGAATGGTTGTAGAATAAACCAATCTCTTCACGAATTGTGCGTCCATCTAGTTTTGGATAATAAATCTCCAGATTTTGCTTATAGATTTTAATGGTTGGAATCACTTTTACCCCTCTTTTCTTGTTGTTTTAAACAGGCGGGTACTGTGGCTCACACGAAACTTTCGGGGTGAATAAGAACAATGTTAAAACATTTTTAAAAACTCATTAAAATTGACACCAATGGTTACCATCTTTCTCAACGCATTCTAAAGGCCCATAATCCGTTACTATGATAATAATAGTCAAATGATTTTCTAATATCAACGCCAGGCAGATTACTCAGTGACAAGAATTCTCTTTAGTGTCTCCTGCTGCCTTTCCGGCATCCAACTTACCCCATATCTCAGTTTTTTTTTCTTTTTTGGAGGAGTGGTTGTCTTTTTTAAAAAATAGCTACCGTTCATTTTATTCGAATTTAGGCAAATATTAACCTTCCATGCATTTTAAATAGCTTTCCTGTCAAGAAAACCACAGATTGTGCGCCATACATATGCATAGTTAAAGGATTTACTATAGTATAAGCGTCGTACGTATGTAAGAGGGCCAGGAACAGTGCGTTTCAACTCTAAGAGACAAATGGTATAAATTAATAAGCTAGCATTTTGGAAACTGTACGGCCCTGTAATTTACATCGTAACCAGTATTAATAGCAATAAAGAGTAAAATCCCAAATAAATAAGTTCATACAGGTTATAAACTCACAAAACTAAACAATAGAAAGTAGCTGAGCAAACACTGTCTTGGTCAAAAGTTTACACAGACATCATTTAGGAAACAAAAGAACACCGGACCATGACTTTAAATGCAAAAACAGAGGCTCCATGTTATCAGGTGTTTCTCAGTTGTTTTGGAGCTATTGTCGTGTGCAGCGATCTACCGTCGACATTTGCGTGTAATTAAATCTCTGATCTGCCCCTTCAAGAACCTGTTAGGTGAACACGCCACGAATTTGGGAAAGGGGAAAGGATGGTCGTAAAACTCTAATTGCTTTCGGCCTCATCCTAACTACTTTTGTATACTTTTACTTACATTCATGATTTGTTTGCGTTCCAATCACTCTAACCAGATCCCCTGACAAGACGAACTAATTAATTAGAAATCCATTTATAGACAGACGTTACAAATACGTTTAAAAACCAAGATCTTTCCTTTCACTATACGTAATCGCTCCACTTCTCGCACGGGACTGAAGCATGCGCTGTTAAACAAGTAAAGAACAAAGAGATTTAGTTAATCCGACCTGGCAGCGTTTTATTTCTTATAGGTGTTCTGTCGTTCTGAACGCAGCGGGTGGACATGGAAACAGATTTCTTTTTTTGGCGTACACTGACGTCTACAAGAGAAAGAACCCGGTGAAGAACTGATGCCGCCGTTTCACCTTAGGAGGCGATGCCAAACCCGCGTCACGCGGGGCTGGCGACCACTACTGGAGCTCTTCATTTTTAGTCGTGGGAGGAGGAAACAGCCCGAAGGAAGGCCGCGCGGCCAGCTGGAAAGAAGACCGAAAAGATACCATGCCAGCAAACTCGTGCCCTCGAGAACCAAGAAGGGAACGAACATCGTATACCTATATGAATGTAGTTTTTAATTCTGTTAAACTTTTAAAATCAATTACAACTTTTACTGAGAGACAGAACGCAAAGTTCGTCTGAGGGAGGGAAAATAAAGTAACGAAATCTACGTACGAGATGAGAAGAAAGTAAATGGAACCATTCAGAACTCTTTTTATATTAACTTTGTTTTTTTAAATAAGAAAAACGTCATTTAAGCCAATTAAAAACATTTTTTAGGGAAAGGGGTTTTATTATGATTCAATCATAGTTAAATTTTGTACTCTATAGTTTTTTTTAAGAATTTTAAATTGTTGAACAATTCATTGATTAATTGGATGAGACCTTAACATTTTCTTCCACCGCTCAGCAGACAAGTCTGTTACTTTTAATAGTTCTCACTCCTCATCCAAGAACAGTAAGATTAAGAGCATCTTTGTTTGTCTATTTGGGTTTTTTTAGAATAAGTTAACCACAACAGAAAATTCCACTGTAACTTGCCTTTTAAAAAAAAATAAAAACTTTTCATATATCCATGTTTTAGATGGCAGAAAAAAATTTTCACCAATCAGAACTCTTCGTACATAAACGTATTAGAAAGCTTACCAAATTTTCACCAATCAGGACTCTTCGTACATAAACGTATTAGAAAGCTTACCAAATTTTCACCAATCAGAACTCTTCGTACATAAACGTATTAGAAAGCTTACCAAATTTTCACCAATCAGAACTCTTCGTACATAAACGTATTAGAAAGCTTACCAAATTTTCACCAATCAGAACTCTTCGAACATAGGAATATTAGACGGCTTATTAAATTTGCACCAAACAAAACTCTTGAAAAATCATTTTGAAAAAGCAAAGTAAACTAAACAAATAAAAAATGTTATATAGATTCGAGCGTTAGAAGATAAATTTACTTAACTGAAAGGTGATAGAAACTAATTCGTCGAACTTATATATAATCTCTCCTGTTAAAAATTAGGCATGCAACTATTTGGAAAAGCCTTTATAAAATTACATCGTAGGTTAAAAAATGTAAATCAATTAAATTTGCTTCAATCTCCATTTCTTTAGGAAATTCTTATTTCATACGGCAATAGAAGAAAATATACATTGAGGCAATAAATAAAAAATTTTCAAAAAAAAAAAAATTCCATATCACCTTTATACTCTAGTCATTTTAAACCAGGGGTGGGGGGACCTTTTCTAGTCCGAGAACCGTAACAACCGCTATTAAACTTCCTGACGGCACCGGACACATACTTAGTGATGCATTAGTAATTTAAGCAGGTAAGTAATGTGACTAAATAATTCTATCTTGTTACTGCACATATGAAAATGATCGTAACATTACTAAACAACCTGATTCTTGATGCTAACTAAACAAAAGTATAAAACATTAATGATACTAATAGAAATTTCAGAGTAATATACCTGATGTAACTTGTGAAATTGATGCCTTCTGACGAGACAGGAGACTACATTGGGCGAGATATTTGTTGTTATTCATACTCGTACGTTTTCAAGATATTTACCTGTTAACCAAGATCCCAATTACCGACTTCACAAACTCCAGAAAAACTGCTCACATACGTTAGTGAAGCCGCCTTCCTTGCATGAGCCAAAGTCGTCTTCTAGCAGGAGGGTCTTGTAGAAGTCAGCTGTGCCAAATTTAAGCTCGAATGCTTCATTTTCCCGAAGCTCAGCAAGCTCTATTTGCGAGTGTTCTGGCAGCTGAGAATGGCAAAGCAAGAATCTGTAGATTTAAATCCCGAGTACTAAAAGTCATCGATCACTTTTTCAATTCTGGCACTGATTTCCCCTCTATTCCCATAAAAATAAGCACTTCGTCTTCCAAATTGTAAAAGTGTTTAAGGATATTTCCCTTGCTAAGCCAACGTACCTGGGTTTTTAGGTTTCAGATCTTTATACGCTGATTCGAGATCTTTCAGAAAGTAAATAAATTGTCGACGATGGAGTCCTCGACATCTGATAAAATTAACGCATAGAAAAAACTGAGGATATTTTCTGTTTAATTTTTCAAAGATTTTGAATCTAAACGATCAGTCAGTATTCAGAGACGTCATTTCTTCTTTTACTCGGATGATCAGACCTGACTTAGTAGGTGCGCCCATAGTTTTACATAACTCAGTGAAAATCTGTCCATAGCACATTTCACCATTTAGAATATGTCATCTCCAGTTGTGGTATTCTTCTTCCATCAACTCCACGTACCAATATTTTTAAGTGGGCGGCATCAGTACTTTCGCTAAAAGATCTCGAATTCTGTACAGCGGTCAAACGGGCTGTGGTCTGTGTCTCCAGAGATATGATCAGTGCAAGGCTAACCCTGTCAACGTCTTGTTTTCTAATAGACACAATCTGTTTGCCGTTTCCCCGATACATTCGTTTACAAATTCGCCACGTGAAAATAGTTTCAGCTTTTGGGCGGTTCTAACACTTAACCGTATAACTAGGGCGTGGTGCATTCTGGTTCTGTGTTCTGATCCGTTCTTGTTCCATCTTGATGGTTTTCATAGCTTCCAGGTGCCTCAGGCTGTACACTGGCAACAGTAAGTAATAAGATGCTGAGGACATGCGTGGCTGGAGAGCTAGTCTTCCCGTTCGCTTCCTGTCAACCCTGATACTTTAATTTGTAGCAGTGAATATGGTTACATACAACGTATGACAGGAAATACATCTTGTGGAACTTTTAATATTCTTACTTAATAGTTATGTTAAATACGACAAAATATTACCACGCGGCCCGGGGGTACCCTCCCTTTTTTAAGCCAATCAAAATTCTTGGCAGTCGAGGATAATATAATAACATTTAAACGAAAAAAACGCCAGACGCCGTCGGGTGTCCGAAATGCTATTTTAATGTCTTCGAAGCCCGGACTCTTCACGTAGTTAAACAAAGTCAATGAGTGTTACAGCTCAGTATTTAACCTGCTCGATCTCGGGAAAGGTGATCTTATTTTGTGGGCAAACTCCAGTAACTTAACTCATTAGGAAGCAGTAAAACGATGTGAACGACTTAATGAGTCAAATCAGCGAGTTGGCATCGAAACGAAACCGTCGGTTTTTCAGTGTACACATGACATCCGGTGCAGACGGAAATGCGAACGAGGAGAATATCTTAGCTTTTAAAATATTAAGCTTGAAGATCGAACGATTCCACCGACAGGAAAGAAAAAAATTGCTGTTTTTCTTGGATTATGCGTAATAAATTGTACCGCATCGTACTGTTACCGAACATCTCAGGGGAATTGTCTACAACATGGATTTGGTAAAAAATATTCGAATATTCGAAGCAAATCAAGTTCTTCCCAGTAAACGCTGATAATTCCATTACTTTTATAATATATGGTTATGTTTCTTTATAGTTGAATTTGGAGATAAATATTAATAACAGCTTTATGAAAAGGTAATAAAATCGATAACCGAGCAATACCTGCCAGACGTAGAAATTATATATAATATCATCAATTGGATAAGCAAAAGTATGCTGGCCCTAGTTAAGGAATCAGTCGACACAGGAAGAGAATTGTTTAGCGTGCATTGCAATTTACTGTATATAGGGTCGCTTAGATACTTTTAGCAAACATACTCGTTTCTTTTCTAAAATAAATCTTACTTCATTAATAGTTTTTTTTTCTTTCGAACAAAAATCAATGCACTTAAATTATATTATTAATATATTTAGAAATAATTAATATTCAGTCTTTATTAGTTTCTAAGTTCGTGCAGCAGAAGATTGGTCGTTGATTAATACGCACGTTTATTATTTCCTTCTCTTGACCTTCTCCACGCGTTGTCATTTATTTACCAAACCACTACATTTTAAGAAATCTTACAATTATTAAATCTTTGTTACTTTTCTCTTTTCCTTTTTTCCCCCCCTGACTTCCAAAAATTTTGAGATGCCCCACCCCTTTCCACCGAGTTCAACAAACCGATTTAAGGCCACGTCTTGGCACTGCGTCTTCAGGGATGCGGTGCTGCATGCGAGATGAGAATTTAGGAACTTAAATATTATTCTATCGCCGGCTCATAAATATACATGTTACTCGTATCCTGCAGTCTGCGAGACGGGCAGGCTGCTGGTTAGTCGTCCTAACCACGCAGAGATTTTCAAACCGTCGCTGGCTGGTAACCTGGTTAGCGTGGAGTTGCTCGGAGAAGACGGCGCTGGCTGGATGCGGAACAGACGCGAAGCGTATTTACTTGGAAAACTCGTGGCCTCTCCTGCTGGCAAAAGTAGACGACTGGTCGTAATTTTGTTTTTTTTCATTAAAAAAGCAATTAATATTAAGAAGAAACATAAGAACGATTTACCGCAGCTGATATTCGTGAAGAGCACGGAACGTTCAACGTGGATGGAACAGCTATTTCATCAGTTTGCCACTTATTTTGTGTATAGGATTCAGGAAATCGAAACCAAGACCATCTTTACGACAAAAATTAATTAATTAAGAGCGTTAACCATGTTGCGATGATTGTTCGCTGTTTCCAGCATTAGAAAGTGGTTCTCAGAACGAGGTCTTTGCGATCATCTGAATCAAACAAGAAGAATATACTCGACTCTCGTTGGAAAAAAACACGAACCACTTCGTTGTAAAATAATCAGAGGACATTTAAAATCATCCTTGGCTGACAACCGCATTATTGACAAAAATATTCTCGTGGTAACTCCGAGCTACTACGGTCAGTAACAGGTAGTAACTCTGTTTACTCACTCACTGGGTGCCTCGCATACTTTTATTGAGTTCGGCACCCGGGTAGTTGTCACAAAATATTTACCCTGATTGGTGCAGCGGTTCCTTCCACGATGAACCAACAGGATCACAATGACGAGGAGCCGGAAGTTCTTTCTGTGTACACAGAAGGAATGTTGGGAATGGTCTGTCAGAAGATATCTGCTGAACTTACTTTACTACAGTCACAAAGAAAAATCTATCGACAAACGGTGGTGGCACTAACTCCTACTTAAGTTATTATTCAGAACAATAAATGATCTCTTCGGGTATCTTTTAAAATCGGATTCAAGTTCTACTGTGGCTGCCTGTATAATTGCCCTATGTGCTTCTCTTAACGGGGATGGAGAATTTTTAATGTGAATATTTACACTTAGGTTCATTCGTAATGAACACCAATTAGACTACGAACAGTTACTGAGTAATTGTTAACGCGTCGTAACTCGAAATATTGACCAACGACTGGTCAAGTCTCATATTCCATTTAGTGATTATTTTTACCGAGGGGCTCACCAGTGTATTCTTGTTGTCCCACGACGGCTGGCGGCTGTCAGGTTTTGCGCTGCACTTCTTGTTCAGAGGAATAAGCGAAAGACTCTCGATAGGCTCCGAAACAAAAGATCAATAGGACCGACAATAAACAGACAAGTTTGCTAACAAAGCGGAGGCCCGTGTCAACAAGGCGTCCATGTGGAGGAATAGGGGTGCAACGTTAATGTAGGGCGTTTGTTGTCGTGCCTGCACGCAGATCGAAGCCTCATTGACCGAACGTGCGCGGTCTTGTATGAAGACGGGACTTAATTCTGCGAGCCACCGTAATGGTCAGCACTGTAGCTGCCGGTTGACTCTATTGGAAGCGTGCTTGCTGACCATTTTTTATTCGAAATCGAACGTAGAGCTTCATTATAAAATGCAGACAAACTGTGAAGGCAGCAGATCCAAGTTACAAAAGAAGGAGCAAACCCACTGTTCGACAAATTAAACTAAAGAATATAACAACTTGAATTAAACGGATGAACAGAAGGTTCTCCAGCAGACGGGCAATGGACGTGTTTTATGAAGCATTTAAAGTCAGAGCGGGACGTCCCCTCCCCGATCAAGGCGATGAAGTTTTTAGTTTTATGTAAAATAAATGAAAAATTTTTTTAAAATTCTAATTAGGAGGTGAACAACAACCACCCACCCACCCACCCACACACACACACACACACACACACCTTAGTCCATACCTGTCGACACACTATAAAGAAATTACCATAGGCTATCGGGTTCCAAAATGTGCTAATCCGGATTCCTCAATTTATAGTCTGTGACCTTCTTTCATAATTTCAAAGAAAAGATGCTAAGAATTTCACAAAATTCCGAAATAAAGGACGATGCTGGCGATCAAAATAAACTGCTTTGCTATTATATATGATATCCGAAAACAAAAGGGCTGTTGTTAGGAAAAAGGCAAAGTATTATGTCACTGAGCGGCGCAATTACCCAACCACTCGCAGTCATCGGATTGTAACTTCACTGGCTGTTTCCATCCTGTATCAATACCTGGCTCTACTCTTAACTAACTCGGCTTCTACGGAAATATCACCTATCGCGTTTTCTTCTCCCCTTCTTTTTTTTTTTTTTTTACTTCATTGGCACCATCTAAGAAACCGCACTTCTAATTAGTTCTTAAAGTTAATGATACCCCCCAATGATGAATATTGTGTCATTGTTAACACAGAGAATTCCTTCTAAACAGAATTTTTACAGATTACATTGCAAGCAAAGAACCGGGTCGTTCGCGGTTTTATATTACATTGAATTCCTGTCTGAATCGCTCGAATCCACACCGACATGGAAAGGGATCTTTTAATAATAATGGCCGACAACAAAAGGCTTAAACGTTTGAAACAGTTAGTTATCCTGCTAACATCGACATTTAATTTTTAAAATCAGCTCAATTTAAAACATGATAATTATTAACTGTCTTATCCGCTGTAGTCGAAAGTAAGTTGCCTGGTTAGTAGATCCAACACGATCGTTTCAGTCTTTGCGAGATATCTTTGACTGCATATTACACCTTAGTGTTTTAAAAGCTAGAGCTTTTATGGGGCCAGAAGGGAGCAGCTCCCGACACCTTTCGTGGCAGACAGACGTTTATTGGTTTCTTTGTAAATACTAAAGAGTCCAAATAAAAGAAGCGTCAGTACAAAATCGTTTTTAGCGGTATTTTCACCCTAGGTGCATCGGAAATTTTCTGGATAACCTAACCCCTAATTCTGCTCCTACTAATCCCTTTAGGCCAGAAAAAAAAAATACAGCAAACCAAAATATGCATAATATCATTAACGTAAATGTGAATTTAAACCCCCCATCTCTCTAGTACAGTATTTCACAGGCCTGGCTGGAGTTCATAACTCTGATGTGACCGCGTCACGGTGCGGAAACACACTTAACGCTCAGCCCACTTCGGCATCAATGGGGGGAATGGGGATGTGTATTGCATGCCGAACATTTTCTATCTTTTTTTTTTAAACACCGATTAGCAAATATTCAAAAAAGGTTACATATACTGAAGATGACATGTTTAAAGTAAACAGGTTACTAATCGTCAGCTCTATAACAGCTTTCACCAAATAACACCAATAAGAAACAATTTAATTTCTATAAACTACATTTTTTTCTCATCTTCCCACTGCAGTTTTTGGGTTATTTTTCTTCAACCTTAGCCAACTTTTTTGGAGATAGGCTAGAGACTGAAATAGTCTTTGCTTGTGAATCTATGCTGCACTTTAATAACCACAGAATACATTAACTTAGGGCCGGGGAAGCAAGCAGCAGCAGCAGCGTGGCCGTGAGCAACATAGATCAGACGCTGTGATTGGTTATTCTCCGGTCTGTTTTTACCGTAAAGCGGGACCGGAAGCGTATAATTCGTTAAATTTTACCTTAAATGAACAGGAGAAGATTGTAATTAGTTTTAATTTCTATAAGATTTTATATTAAATTTCTAAACAAGCACAGAAATACCATCACCCACGCAACTCGACATTACAAGAAACCAAGCGACCCTAATATTACGTAGACTCGAAACCCCTGCTACGTCCACGTGTTGTGGAGTAAAATTAGGGCTTAAACGTGCAAGAAGAAAACGCTACCCGCTGGACGCCGAGTATTTAACAAAGAATGGACTTCTAAACATCTTTCACTGATAGGGCGGAATTAGGGGATTTTCCCCAGTTGAACGAAGCCGACCAGCTGTGATTTCTGTTGATAATGAAGTCCCTGATGACGGGGTCCTCCTTTCCTCCCGTCAGACAGAAAACAAGTAGTTCCCCTATTTTCCACCTTTACAACAGAATTACCGTCTGCGACCAAGAGCTGCTAAAGTACGGGCCTCCCACCATTCCTTGGCTTGCATACTAAATTTTCCCAGCCGATTTGACCTCACCGTTTATACATGCGAACAGACATTTCTCCCTCCCCTCTCTCTCTCTCTCTAGCACTGACGTCATCTCTCTCTCTAGTACTGACGTCATCTCTCTCTCTCTAGTACTGACGCCATCTCTCTCTCTCTCTAGCACTGACGTCATCTCTCTCTCTCTAGTACTGACGTCATCTCTCTCTTTCTCTCTCTCTCTCTCTCTAGTACTGACGTCATCTCTCTCTCTCTAGTACTGACGTCATCTCTCTCTTTCTCTCTCTCTCTCTCTCTCTACAAAATGGTACAGCAGTTACCGAGTAAACAGTTGAGAAGTTCCGATTCTGGCGTGATAACGTCAATGGCTGAGATAAATAAATCTGCATCATGTTGGTCGGCATGTTAAAAGGCGATGTCACCCGATTAACTCTTGAAATGTCATGAAGGGTCTGCTATGCGTAGGGCCCCCAACAGCTAGCAAAACCTCGTCAGGTAGCCATCTAACCCAAATAACCGCCCGCTGCTGCTTCGTTAGAAGATACAGAGAATTTAGCAGTAAACTTCCCGACAATGTTGAAAATGAATCTTTGTTTCCAACAACTGTTCCGCTTGAATAATCTATCAATAATTCATTTAAGCATTTTAATTTCTTTTAAAAAATGGTATATACATAACTTATTGTTTTAAAGACTTTTTTGAGATATCGGTCAAGGTAAAACGTTTTGAAACCCATCCAACAAAGAAAGAGTGAAAGTGGCCAAAGATTGGTCCCCGTCGTGACAATTCCTGATTACCGTTTTCTCTTATGCTTCATCAGCAAACAACAACAACAACAACAAAACAACAGCAACAACAACAACGACGACGACGACGACGACGACGACAACTGGTATTGCTTCCAAGCATTTTCATTACTCTGGTTTCAAATAAAGAATCTCATCTATTTGCGAATTTCAGATATTTTGGCCAGTCCCCTGGTACGAGTCATACCGCGACGGCTTGGTACCGCGGCATTACCTGGAGACCGCTAGCGCCCCCTGCTTACCTGGCCGGCGTGAACACGATCCCGTGTTCGGTATTGACCGAGTTCGACCGGTTGGCCTCGCAATGAAAAAAAAAAAAAAATCAGTAAAATTTATTTGGAAATGCAATAAAGAACAGGATGTGCACACACACACATCAGTATTTGAGCGACAAGAATGATCACGTTGTAAACTCGCCGTATTCTAGAGTAGAAATGTTCACCAGATGAGTGGCTTGGAATTTATTATTGATAGGATCGGACTTGAAACAACTCTAATATTGATATCAGAAGTAAGAATAAAGTTGCCGTTTGTAGGCGTGGAATTTAAGTTGGCAGCCATTACGTGGACTGCGGCTAATGGGGTTTATCGACACAAGAGAATTAAAAAATGAATAAGTGTACCCAGTTACGTCGGACATTTGAAAACGTGTAGCCTCGTTAGGTTTATTGACGAACACTTAAATACCAGTGAGAGAGGATTTGAAAAGATATTGCGTGCTGACTACTGCGGAGCTCTAGAAACCTACTGGGAATGAGAAAGGAATAATATTTTCCCACATAACCTGTGTGGGGAGTCTGTTTGACGTTCATAAGCGAAGCATTACACGGTGAAGGCAGAGAAACACCATTTTTAAATTTCGGGATAATGGCATTAAGACGAACAGGATCTGATGATCTTTTCTTCTTCGTCGCTGCTATCTTGTCTTTGTCTTCGAGAGGGAGAAGAAAAAATTAGTGACGTGGTATTTACAGCAAGTAGAGGGTTAACTCGGCCGTCGCATTTCACTTTATCAGCAGTTAGAAAAGTCATGCGTGAACCTACTGTGTTCCAGGAATTCTTTCCCTGTTTTCATCGTCAGGGTTCGATCTTCAGTACAGATGGCGTGCGGGCTCGAGCATTAGAAAAGTAAAATAAACCCTTAGCAACCGGAAGGTTTTCAAGACCAGCTCAGATAATTTGTGCAATGAAATAAAACTGGCTACTGCGAAAATTAACATCATTGCGCCCGATAAAAGTAGTCCATCTAAACCCCGATAATGGAGACGGAGAAAGACTGTCAAAACGTAGTTCGTTCCTCAGTCCTCACGCCACTAATGGTCGAAATTACCGTGTACTTTGTCCCATGTCTCTCTCTGCGTACTCAACTTACACCGAGATCTCTCTGACACCTCCCCACGGACCGCGATCTGCTTAGTGCAACATCCTTATCTCAGAAGCCCCGACATGCCATTCACGAGGTCTCCGTGTGCAAACAACACGGCGCTTTCCAGCATTTACGCAAAAATTTGTTGACAACTGTGTCTCCGCAAAGCAGAACTATTACACTTCCCTTACTGTCTGACAGACTTCCCTGAGGAACAACATCTGGCCACTGTACTAGCCCAAGCATGTCCAGGGCTGGCATGGCAACCATTCCGAGGAAACCGAAATGCGTTCAGGTTTTGATCCGAAAGTGATACTGGTTTACCTAAAGGCGACACACAGCCGAATACTTAAATTATACTCAAGCACGACTGGATTACTGCAGTCGACGATTTTCATCTGGATTCGAACCTGTAAAGGTGGCAATTAAACGCAACATGAGCCTTCGGGGCTACTTACATAGTAACTGTTTCGGAAACAACACGTAATAAAAGGTGGAAGTCTAATAATTATTTCCCAGTTACTTGTTTTCAGTGGGAATAAGTCATAAGCTAGGGTTGTGGCTGCGCCGATCACGGTAATCGTGTGCGTGAATGCGAAGGATTAAAGCTAACAGAGTAGCTATTCCCTCAGCGCAGGATAAAACAAAAATGTCTCTTTTTACTTGGTCGCTGGGTCTTTGGACATTGATCGGTAAGCAAACTCAGGCAGGCGCGCGCTGTGCCACCAGGGCAGACCTCGTGTCGCCCGGAGCCGGTTCGTTAACGTACCACTCCGCTGGCTGGTCAGTACACGATACTTATCGACTCTCTCTCTCTGCCGCTGGGAATCGACCACGGTTCGACTGCTAGCTTCCTGGTGCGAGACAAAATTAAAGTGACTAAATCACAGAAACCCCTACACAGCGCCATATTTCATTGAGGCGTGTTTCTGTAGCGGGATGGTCACCGTGGTTTAAAAGGTAGCGTTAATAATAATAACACGAAATAAGTAAAACCTAAGTGTTGCTAACCTCCCTGCGAGACACCCAGCACCCAAGACGCCGCACGCCGCCTACAAACTGAAACGTTTTTCTTTTTTTCTGATTTGCTTTAAAATTTCATTTTTTTTTTTCTTTTTCTGCTCGAAGAATTTAAAAAATCGGGGTCTTTGGAAACTCGCAGAACGTTCGTGTACCTTGCGGGTCCTCCCCGTCCTGGTAAGTTTTCTCTGATTTCCTACCATCTAATTAACAGGAACACCTCCGCGCAATGGTACAACCCAGCGATATGACGGCTTCCGGTTGTGACGCCAATAGCCAACGCATTAGGAGGCTCCCCTGATCCCTAATCTCTGACCGAAGAGAACAGCAGAAACAATGGCGGGGATCTTCTTTTTTTTTCTCAAAAAGTTGTCAGTATGATTTTCCTTATTTATTTCATATTTAAAATGACAACAACGGGATCCGTCGTAACTGTTGTGGTAGACGATGATAGAGGGAAAATAACGCAGGATTCTTAGCTCCGAAAAGTCTTCCCTCCACGGCTGCCTTGCTGAGACTCCGGACATCGGTAGAGCATAGCCGAAAAACCGCTTTCGATCAAGCGACAGAAAGAAACTGCAGTACCCGGAGAAAGAAGTAAGTTGGTGAGTCGGAAGAAAACCGGGTCACCGTCCATTTGGTAAACCGACTTTTTTACAGCTGAGACTAACCTGACAGACTGGGTTGCTACATTCGATGCTGAGACTCCCAATTATTTACATGAATCACATGCGCAAAGATTATCGCTGTCCATGTTTAACGTAGACAGGATACATTTTGGCAACAGTAGTTAATCTTTATGCAGAAAATCTACGGGGCAATTAAGAAAGTACAAAAGACTGCTTCCTACCCCTAAAGACATTAATTACATTGGTTTAATTGAGATGTAGAAATAACGTTTTCAATCAAGAAGTATGACGCTAATTATTGTTGGAGAAAAGGGGAGAACGTAGGAAAGGGTAAATCACTTTAATTTATATTATTTTTTTTTTTAAGATTTAATCGCAATCTATAACAAAGGCTAAATTTAACCGTTGATGTAGGTGCCTAGAACCCTCAACGTATTCCCATAGAATTGCTAACGTCTAGAGTCTAATGTAATAGGTACGTGCACGGATATCGATCCTTGACGTTTACATTAACAAAGGGCGCTGCCACTTCGTTCGCGACAGAACAAAGTTGTGATACGACAGAGACAGAAATCGGGAAGCGGGCAGCTGTTTTGAGAAGGGAGGAAGGAAAATGAAAATGGCTGGGTGAGTGTTGACAAAACCGATACAATGGTGACGAACATCTTCAGCACAGGGCCTGGGTAAAATGAGCGGGGAGATTTGAGGAAGAAAACCTGTCTGTCGTTGTCATACAAAGAGAAGGAGTGGGGATTTCTCCAAAGAGGCAGCTGTACGGCGAGGAAGAGAAGGTACGTGGGTCAGCCATAGAAATCATCCACTCAAATGGAAGCCAGTATAATTGACTTGTTGAGTTGGTCGACAATAACAAACATTGTGAAGAACCTTTTGGAAACAAAAAAATTATGCCGCTAGGAATAGACAAAACCAAAGCCAGACCAAGCATTCATCGTTTTAATTCTTTGCCTGCAGTAATACATAAACATACTAGCTCAGAGGTTCCACGTGACGTCACTTAAAGTCAAGCATGTGAGAAGCTAAAATTTTAAGTTCGACAACAGTGAATTCTAGAATATATTACGATAATTTATATTAAAACAGCCGTACTGATTTTAAAAAAAGATCTAATAAATTGCTAAAACTTGTAAATTTATTTTACGTTATACGATTGATCGGATATTGATAATTATTCTCTTTTCAATAAAAGAAATCTACTAAAGGTAAGAAGACTGTGGAGACCAGATATCCGAAGAAAGAGCGATACAGCTGTTTACTGAAATGGTACGTTTGTTACATTCAGCTATAAATGTAAAAATAAAGTTTACAAAAACAACTTGATAAATGATATATAACGGTCTTTTAGAAACATCGATATAGTTGAGAGATTTCTAAATATATAGGAAGGGTCGTCTTAGCATTATGCTCTTGGTCAAGCAAATACAATAGAAATGAATCTGAGATTTAAATCCTAATGGCACTTTAGAAAACAGTTTGAAAATAATTCTGACTTTTACTTCGATGTTACGAACGTAAACCTTCGGTGAATACGGAATTTCTTATTGACGGAAAGTAGGATGATGGGGATTGGTCAGCATCTGGTACTGGTGAGCGCTTACCTCAAAGATGCGAATGATCCTTGCCAGCGAGTTCATTTCCTCCTTCAGGCTCAGCATGATGCTGTACTTCCGGGTGACAATCTCTGCGGCCGGAAATGACATCGTGGTTGGGTTTCCGTTTTGCACGACGGAATCATCCTCGGCAATCGAGCTGCTCTGACTGGCGCGATTCTCTCGCTTTTCGAACTCGGCGTTCGTCACCGTCTCGAACTTGGCGTCCTCGATTAGACTCTTGTGCCGCCATGATCCACCGTGCTGCAAGAAGACAGGGGGAGACAACTTTAAAACACAAAGCTAACATTTTCACGGCAGGCAGGCAGTAAAAAAGAAAAAAAATTACAATTAAAAAACGAACCCACCAAAAAGTGTTTTAAAAAAAGACATTTAACGGAAAATTATAGTTTTGTGTGTGTGTGTGTGTGTGTGTTAAGTACAATGTCTCACTGAAACTGAGTGACTGCATAAAATTCCTTTTGTTTTAGGTATACAAATTGATAGGTGTACGTGGCACGTGAGCGCTCCACCAGACCGATACCTCTGGCAACAGTCACGGTGTCAGTACTTTCTCGTGTCCGCATGGCTGCAGTCCACTAGAGATCTTCCCAACCAGACGCGCCACACACTAACGCAGTGTTTCTCTGGCTATCCCCTATTCGGGTGGGGGATTTTCTCTTTATTTTTTCCGTGGGTCAGTAACTAATCTAGGCGACATTCAGCTATAGGCCAATCAGAACAACTTTTTTTTCTAATTATTGCACACGGTACAAGTAATTTAAAAAAAAACGTATGTATGTATGTATATATACAATAATTCTTCTTCAGAGACAGCTTTTACAGAGAGGAAATCACACGGTAGAGGAGGTTTGGTGATGATGATTCCGTCCTGTCAGTTCATCTCCAATCTTCAGTTGCTGCGCGCTGTTGGGCACCGCTTCTCTCTTCTCAGTTGATGTTCTAAGCTAATTCTGTCTATCAGACTGCATGTCTTGTTAGTTTGTTTTATCCCTTTCTCAAAGTGAACTGATGAATGCCAATGTAGACACCTATGACTTTTGCGCAGTACCGTAGTCTTAGCAATTAACGACAGCGGGGCGCGATGAACAGCGAAGAGAACCTAGTCTTTAACGTCCAACATAAGGAACCAACTCACGCGACATTTGCTCTTTTCACCCTCCTCCTGCGAGTACCGACGAAGACATTTTTCTGGATGTTTGTGCCAGTAATTAAAGACCCTTCCGCTAAGTGTGCGGTATTTCGCGATAGTGTAGTAACGTGTAGAGGGGCAGGAAGTCTACAGACTTATACAAGACTCTTTCAAAGTACCTATTCAGCGTGTTTGAACTGCAGTAGACAGCGGCACTTGTGGTACCTATCTTAGCAGTGCTTCCTGTATTTCATTCATTCATCCCACATTCTTTCTTTCCACAATTGCGCACCTTTTTCGAATCCCTACTTCCTTTCTCTTCCACCGCTTTGGACTTTGGGGCAGTCTTCCACTCTGTCTCCCTGGCGAGCCGATAAATTCTGGGCACTAAAGCCGCGGAGTCTTGAAAAATCAACAACGCGCCACTTGCCAAGGCTTTTGACGGGTCCCCAACTGATCATCGGGCAAAAAAAGCAGAGCCGAGGCCTACACGTGATAAATGTTCCGTCTGCATTTCCGCTTTGGAGTTTCTGCTTTCAGTTCGTCAAGTAGTTTTGACGATGCAGCGCGGGTCGTTCGAGATCAATTTAATAAACATCAGGGGAGGGCGTCTAGGTGCAACTCGGAGTTAGAAAGGCGATGTTTGTTCCTAACTTCGGACTACAAAGAAACCTGGCTCGGAACGGATCCGTGTATAGATTCTGGTCAAGTTCCGCTCGACTAGTTCATCGATCACACATTCGGGTGGTGGGATCAATCTAAACAGAGCACACACACACACACAAACACACAACAAAAACACCACACACACAAACAAACACACACAAAAACACGCACACATACACACAACATACACACACCAAACCCAGCACATACACACACAAATACACACACAAACATGCACACACACACACACACACACATACACACACACAAAACAAACACACAACACACACACAAACACACACACAAACACGCACAAACACACACCACACACACACACACATGCACGCACGCACGCACAACCACACAAACATAAGCAAACTCTTTAGACATTGATTCGATTCAATCTTAGAAGTTATTAAATTATCCTAGAAGCGATAAGATATGAAAACGCGGAAATTAAAAATACAACTTCTCAAGAAATACATGTATCAAATGAGGAAACTAGGGTGACGTCCTGGTGAAGGAATGATGAATCTCATCATCGGCATTAACCACTTATTTATTAGTTCTATTTTCTTTTTGTTATCTCTGGAAGTTTTAAAAGCTACATTTCAGTAAAAGCTATGGATTAAATTGGACGAACACAGTGGTTTAATGATGAATATTCATGCATAAATTATCAAAATATCTGTTAAGAAAAGAAATTATCGTATCAGTGTAGACAATTAGAAAATTTAACCAAAATCTGGGCGGTCACTTACAGGGAAATAGAGTTGTGTAGATGTTTACGTTAACGAAAATACAGTACAAGAGAGAGAGAGAGAGAGAGAGAGAAGAGAGAGAGAGAGAGAGGAGAGAGATAAGAGATAGGAGAGATTAGAGAGAGATAAGAGCAGATTTAAGGCGATATATGGAATACGGAGTTGGAATCAAAGAAGCGAATAGAGAGAGATGAGGAGAATCTAAGAGTTTTTTACGCATATTTGGAGCATCACCTGATTGACACTGGAGTTCATTTTTAGTATTTTTAAAGCTATCTTGTTCTGTATGCAAGATTTTGTTAAGATCTATGTTTTTATGTCAATGTGCGCATGTCTAACGTACAGCATTGTACAAATAAAAAAAGTTGATTCTCTCTGGAACATCAAACCTAATATTTTCTTTCTTCATTTCGTATCGTCGTTAGTTTAAAACAAACAAAAAAGATCGGCATTGTGATGTTTCCTTCAAAAAGTAATTTATGAACTGTGTTTTTCATAGTTTAAAACCAATTTGGTGTGGTGTTTTTTGTTTCTGTGTCTTTTTATTTTTTGTTTACCGTATTTTTGTACAGATAATTGGCATTCGGCCTTTCGTCAAAGTTGTACAATGCGTGATCTGTGTAAATTCGATGGTGTGTCATAAGTGTGCAAAACCGTAACCTACACGGCATTTGTTTCGATTCTGAGTTCATCGCCTTTTCACTTTTACTTCGAAAGAACTCAAGATTACACGATGGCCGTCCCTAAATTATCGATATGGTAACATCATTAATTATTTCTCATTTACATTTTAATAATTTACTGTTAGTAATTTAATCAATGCAGACAAATTCTAAATACTAATGCTATATATATTATATATATATATGTATGTCAGTGATTCTTTAGCAAGCATTCAATTGGAAGTAGAAAATATCTCTCTCTCTCTCTCTCTAGATTAATTTGTCTCAGTCCACGAAGCACTTAAAGAAGCGTGACAAAGTTACCTTCACTTTAATTATATCAGCAGCTGCAGCTTTTAATAGCCATTAATTTCCGGAAATTAAAAATGGATAAAAGAAAATATAAAAAGTGAAATAGATAAAATTTTAAATAATAAATTACTTAAATAATTGCTCATTCAAGCAGAGAAAAATCATTAAAAATTCTTAAATAAACCATTAGCTTTGTTTTCCATCTTTTCTTCTTTTTTTTTGACTTTATCTGTTCCAGAATTGAAATATTCAATTGGATTTTTTTTGTTTGTTTTCTCTAAAGAAACAAAATTATTTTTATAGGTGAATTGAAAAATAAAAGATCATCAGACTGATGTCTTGTCTGGTCCTTTACAGTGGTGCAGCTTTGTCAGACCTTGACGTCGTATAGACGCGGGTTCGACGACGCTTCACTTTTTCACATTGGAAATATTTACTTGCATAGAAAATGATGTTGGACCGAATACAAAGTTTTGTGTTAAATTATATATGTCTCGCTTGGTTGGCCACTGTAGTTCGCACAAAAGAAATGACAATAGAAAGCGATTAGTTATATTGTTAAGTAAAGTTAGACACATTTAAGGATTGAAACCCATGTACTAAAAATTACAGTTACTACGTGAACAATATGATAATAAATAACTAATACTTTGTATAAGAAACTAAAGATAGAACATGATATTAAATTAGGAAATACCTGTTACTACACACACACGCGCGCGCGCGCGAGGAGACAAGAATAGAGAGGCAAACACATTCATATAAAGAAAAAATCTACCTATCTAAAACAAAAGATAAAGGGCCCCGAGTTACTGTTCCAAGGTGCCAGAAGTCATATTATCCAAGATTCGGTGAATTGATACAGACTATTAGGTTGTTACAAAAGTTTTGTGTGTTTTTTTTACCGCAACAATGAGACTTCATATTGTTGCTGAACGTGACGGTTATTAATCAAAGTAAGTTCCATTACAATCAGTACACTTCTGCCAGCGAGTTACAAGCGCATTTATACCATTTTGAAAAAAATCTGGATTTCTGGAGTCGATAAACTGTCGGCAGGCAGTTTCAATTGCTTCTTGGTTGAAGAAAGGATCTCATGCGGAGGAAGCTGTCGAGGTTTTTGAATAGGCTGGGTGAGGGAGAACTTCGTACCACAACGTGTTCAGTTTCTGAAGAGTCACCCTTGCAACACGAGGATGAACATTGTCGTGGAGAAGGATTAGGTCTCTCGATTCACCAATTCCGGCTGTCGTTGGGAGAGTTTCTGATGAACAACGTTTAATTCACGACGGTACCTTTCAGGTGTGATGGTTTTCGTTTCTTATGAAAAGCGAAGAGCAGATCTCTAATCAATGATTTTGTTGTTGTTTATTCAACTCGCGAGGCACCCACCTGTCAATCTTTTTAACCTTGACAACTGCATCAAGATGCCAGGAAACAGTTGCAGTGCTTACATCAAGCTCTCCAGCAATTTCTCGCACTGTTTTTCTTGGATTGGCTTCAATTGAGGCTTTCAGACGGTCGTCATCACAGCTGGAAGGACGTCCGCTACCTTCCTTATCTTCGACGATCACATCTCCTGATCGAAACTATAAACCATCATCATACTATGCGCTCATCTGCTGTGTCCTCGCCCCGTGCTTACTTGATGTTACGAGTTGCCTCGCTCCCTTTGTGGTCTAGTTTGAACTCGTGGAGCAAAATGGTATGAAAAACTTTTCTATCCAGAACCCTGAAACAAATATCCATTTTACGATTTTTAAAAGGGTAGGTTTTGCATAATGTATGCCAAAGCACACACTACAAAACGATGCATAACTTATCCACATAGACCTTCACAAGCTGGCAATAAATGAGCAACAAGTTAACATAATATAAAAGTCGGCAAAACCTCTGTGATGACCTGACACCATTAATTATTATTGGTTATTACAACAACTATCCACTCAGCTCTGAGAAGAATAAAATATGCAAAATTTTTTTAGTCTCCTTATAAATTTTTTCTAAGACTATATTATCAAACCATTTGTGCAACTCGAGTTGTCGACCCCTCAACGACAAGAAAAGCAAACTTTTCATTTGAAAACGGATGCTGCACCGATAAATCCAGCCCGTGTTTTTGTCTGTCTAATTTGTCCCGACAGACAGCTCACGTCAGTTACAGCTGTCTAAGTAGCTCTAGTTTAAGAAGTCACGATAGTCATAGCCCTAGTCTCAATTTTTGCTGTAAAATAGTCGTAGATTTCTCCTAATCCACATGTATCAACTTTTGCATACATGCTAGCCATACTAACACCAATATCTATTCAGCACTAACCGTAATTGCTTACCTGACCTTAACCTCCCATTTTCCTAACCCTGACCCTAATCCCTACCCTAACCATAACTTTAACCCTAACCCTAATCTTGCCTAATCTTAGTTTCCAACCAATTTTGATACTAATCTTCTGCAATAAATTCCCACCAAACCATAACTTATTTATTACCTAACCCTAACTCCACTCCCCACCGCTTCACATTTAAAAATGAAGATTTCTAGGTAGAAGCCGACCTTGTAATGGGTACGGAAACGGAAACCGTTATAAGATAACCTTAATTTCTACCCTAAACCTATCCTAATTTTTATCCAATCCTGACCGTGCTCCACGCAACCTTAACCCTAATCCGTCCTTATTTCTACCTAATCACTACCCTACATTACATTTATTAACCTTTAATAAAGCAACACAAATACAAATTGACCATTGTAAGAAATGTCTGATAGAGTGACAGTGGTGCGAACACTAACAAAACAAGGAAAGGCTAAAGAAAAACAAATTATTTAAGGTGATAAAATATTCTAGAAAACTGTAACATATTTCTTTTAATAATAAAGGCACAAAAATGCTATCGAGTATCTAAATTAAAGCCGCCGGTACATGCACTGCGATCTCCGTGGCGTGTCACCTCGCCGATTCGGAGCCGACCTTAATCGCAGAAAGATGAAGTTACCGTATTCGGTAGTTTGTAGAATTGATTATTTTATCGGCACTGTATATACAGATGAAGTCGCCAGTGGTGCCACTATGAAAACACAAGTATACGAAAATCTTCAATAATATCTTGGCAGAAAGTTCTTGGACATGATATAGCGAGATCCCGTATCCCGGGAACTACTTGATCCGACTTCGTCTGTAGATGGAGCGCGGAGCGGAAACAGGAAATGAAAGTATAGGAGAACGATCGGCGACGGTCTGCACGATGAGCCATCAGGCAGCGTCACGGGATACTGATCATGATGGAATTGTTATAATGATACTTGCGACATTTATTTTACATTCTCGGTGAAAAGAAGAGTTCAAAGCTGTTTCGACGTGGAACTCTGGCTGTGGTTAGAATTAACTCAGCTACTGTATTTTTTTTAAGTTTCAGTATCGACACCCCCCTTACTGGTGGCATCTCTTTAAAGCTGAACGTTGAGAATAGAAATAAAAGAGCATTTGTAATTATTTAAACAATGTTCACATAACATTTCCTTCTGTTAAATTTAATTGAGATCTGTCAGACAACAGGACCACTATTTTTTCATCAAATTTGAACATTAAAAGATTTTTAAAATATATAAAAATTAATCATTCATTAAGTTCATTTCCAGATACATTCAGAATCATCGGCGTTTTCTATCATGTAGACCTTTTCCTGGCCTTTAGCCATGTTTAATTGGATTTATTTCATAGTGTGATCTTGCTCAGCAGCTTCGATTGTTTTTTCCCTAAACCGACGCCTACAAGGGAGACAACTTTGATGAGAGAATCTAGTGCGATGGTCGTCCGCTAGTACTGCGCTACGTAAAGCTGGTCGCGGAGCAGAGGATAGAACGTGCTAGCGAAGTCTCTTGTTTCCTGGTTTGGGTAAAAGTTGAAATTGGACATCGGATTCATTGTATGAAATCCTTACACCCACTGCTGTTTGTTTTGTACAGAGAGAGAGAGAGAGAGAGAGAGAGAGAGAGAGAGAGAGAGGAGAGAGAGAGAGAGAGAGAGAGAGAGAGAGAAAGAGAGAGAGAGAGAGAGAGAGAGACAAGAGCTAAGTTTGCTGAAGAAAACAAGGGGTTTATCATTTTTATCATTTTAGGGCCAGTACACACTAAAAAACAAAAATACAATCATCCGTATTGGGTTGATGCAGTTTACTCCGATATTGGTGCCAATCTGGAACCTGAAACTTTAATAGACTGACAACTGGTTTCCTTCCCTCCCGGTAGTGTCATATTTGGAGCGGTAAATGGTTCTGCTTACTCTTTCCCTGGCGGCCATCACTGTTCCTGAAACTCCTCGCACGGCTGTCGCTATTGACCTAACACAATGGTTCGAACCTATTTCTTAAACAGGCTCGTGGGAAAATCTAGACATAAACTGAAAATGTTGATATTGGATAAAATCGTCTGTAGAGTCTGACAGAGCGAAACCAATCAGTTAAATGTCTCATGAGCAGAACACAATAGTGAATGAGAGAACGGTGAAACAACAGGTTGTATTCTTCAGAGAAACACCGTTATTAAATCAAATTAATTTTGTGAATTGTGTAGGAAACACTATAGCTTTCTAGTCAAGAAAACCTTAAACAGCTACGTCGCCGTCGGAAATGTGCAGAACGCTAAGTGACATTCGGTTATGCGTCACAGTTGTGCGAGGTGGCTTCATTTGGAAAGCGTTCAGACATCTCCACTTACAGTATCAAACGGGAAAATTTAATTAATTATTTACGCCTGAGAACGGGTAACTTTAGTAGCAGCGAAATCGTATTATAACATTAAGAAGAATAAGCAGTATGGTGTTAAATGTCCATTGGCCAGAGAGGTGCAGAGGAGGTGAGCAGCAACGTCAGGGAACGAGATTTACGGGCGGCTCTACTAGATACAGCCTCGTTCGGACCGGCTGGGGTTTTGATTTATTACGGGTTGGCTGGCAAGTTTTAATGAGACTTCTTTTCGTTCTCGCCCTGACGTGACACGGGCTTGGTGATGTGTTCGAGAAGGTGCTTTCGTTTTAAATCGGGTGATTCCTCTCCGCCGTGCATTCGAACTAAAAGCTAAAATATCGAGACAAACGGTGCACAAATCCAGAGCTCAGTTTGTTTTATTAATCCCGCTGTCAGTTCTATTAAGGAACTGTAATACTCTTCCAACGCCGAGAATTGTACCCAAAGCTCTTAACGTCTGCCTGCTTTCTTGAGCTTCCATGGAAAATAGATCGCAGACCTCTTTTATTGGAACTCTTAACAAACGACGGTATTCAGAAAATCCTTTTTGTTATTCATTTATTTATTTCTCCCACAATGCACTGGTCGGCTCTCGCCTTAAAGTGAGCAGACGCACGGATTATTTATTATTTTAACTTTCCGTGTACAAAAACAGCAACAAACAGGCAAATCTTATTCTTGCCGTGCATTAGTCGTGTAATACGATTAGTTCGCGACACCTAGCGGAATAGTTGTGAAGGCTGGGTGTCGGGAGAAGCTAACGGACTGGACCCGCAGCATGTTATCGGCCAGGAAAAGTTTCCAGTCCTCTGGCGCTTGGAAACGATTAACGATATTGGTTCCCTCTCGGTCCCGTCTCCCAGACTCTTTAAGTGATGACGAAAATTTCGAGAGCTTGGAGCCATCTTTTCAATTTTAAACGTTTATTTATTCGCCCAGATTTTCTTACAGTCGGGTCGTCCTAATATTATTATTATTATTATTATTATTATTATTATTATTATTATTATTATTATTATTATTATTATTATTATTATTATTATTATTAATAATAATAATAATTGGTATGCAACCAAAGCTGTTATTCATTCCAGGCCGGAGGCAGAGAATATATGGATAAGTTAACACTGGTGTCAGAATACCACAAAAATCATCGGTTGCATGTAGAATAATAATCTTAAAATATTCTATTTTCAGAAATACACAACTCATGAACCTGTCCGAAGTTTTCCCCACTGTGGAAAATAACTACATTTTCACATGTTTATCATGTAAAAGTTAAATAAGAACAGACTTTGTTATTGGTATTTAATCGCTGATGTGTTGACATATCCCACCAACAATGAGCATCTATCATTGCAGGAAGGTCGATAGCTCGCCCACTTATTTTACTTTCTTTAAAGATTGAATTGCCCGTTTTATCTTTATCCTACACAATACATGTGCTAGCAAATTGCTTTTTTTTTTAAAGAAAAAAGTAGTATAAATTTAAAAATAGATAATTAATTAATAACATTATACATTTTTATCTTATTAGTTAAAAAGAAGGAAAAACTAGTAACACAGTGAACTGATCTGAAAAGAGGCTGTGTTCTACATACCATGGTAAAGTAACGGAAGTTTCCGGAAGCTCTCGACATCGTCACCGCTATAATTGGGATCACGTGGCTACGAAGAGTTATGTAACACCTGAGATATTATTCAGAGTAACCAACCGATCCTAGGTTCGTTAGCCCACACGCCGAGCTGCCTCCCACTATAATTTTCCAGTCTAAGACAGGTGTAGCCACTGCAGCGCTCTGTCCTAGACGTCCAGCAGCACCACGGAACGTGGCGTGCTCTCGTTACCCAGGTTCATCACCTCGCCCAGTTCGAAGTCTTAAAAGTTCACCAATTCACAGCCAGTGGACCCCTGAGGATTTTATAAAGAATGGTTGGCAACAATTTTTAATCCACGCCCATATCGTTAAACATGACTGATTTGGAGAAGCGTCATAGGCAGACATTTGATTTTAAGCTTAAAAAAAAACAGATGTTGCATCCAATGTTGTACTTCTAAATTCTGTCCATCATATAGCCATCTTCTGGAATACACTCTTATCTGTGTGAGTTTCATCAAGAAATCTTCAGTCTTCACCGCCATTTCTTACAGGCCGACAGCAGCGAGCAAGAAATGAAATATTCAGAAACATTACAGCTTGGATCCATCCACCTGCTTTCACAGTCCGGATAATAACCCCATTGAGTACCTAAACTGTCATCTTGATAAACAACTATCCGAGACCGATATATAGCTGCAAACTCATTAAGATAATTTGGATCATGTCAATATGGATAATCTGGTAGATCCCATCTCTTGATGTCTACAAACTCTTCTTGATAAAAGCTACTCCTACCGAATACTAGGAATGACTTTTAAGTAGTTTCTGTACACACATTGAAGAATAAATGGTCATGTTAAAAACCAATGGTGTTCAGATTATTCTAAAATTCTATATATTATGTTACGGTTTTAAAATCTGTATAGCAGCTGCACACACAATCTGTTGCTGAAAAGATTTTATACGGTCTCATTAAAAAGTACAATGAAATCGCTTTTTAAACTGAAAAGAGCTTGGATCTAGGTAGAAATAATAATAATAATAAATGAATAGTTAAAATAAAATATTGCACATTTACAGACTTAGCTATATTTGATATTTCCATCTTCTCTCTTCGCTGCAATGTTTTCAATCCACAAAAAGACAATCCAGCGGGTAGCCATTGAGCCATGAAAGGGCATAGCTCTTACGATAATTATTATCTTGCTAATACATGCTTTCATCGGCTTAGTTTCCACTTGTTTCACACAAAACAAAACAAACCCGGCGACATATTAACTATTACTTAACGTACTGTGCGTTATGTCTTGTAGGGTTAACAAGCAAGAACGGAGCTATATCTAAAAGTTGTTAGTTGTATAGCGACCGTGAGAATCCAGATAGCCCGAGAACCATCTGTGATGAGAGGATATCTCAGGGCTGTCATGACAGAGCCGGGAATTACCAGGACTTCTTAGATCAAGAAGAAACGGACCTTAAGTGTATTTAAAAAGCAAAAAAGAAAACAGTGGGCGCAAAATAAAGAAAAGTTAATTTAGGCGGTTGGGCCCTAGTCTTCCATTTATCCGGGGAAGCTGAACACACACCATAATATCATTCATTGCTTGACCATTTTGAAGAGAAAGCTCAGTAAAGCGAAAAAAATCCTGCCCGGCGAAGTTCCAAAGTTCCCTATGTCTGTTTCTCGTGTAATTAACGTTATTCTTCGAGATATCAGGCAGCCAAGCCACGCGCAACTCCCAAGAATGATTTTCAAATAACTTCGCACATTTTAAACGGAAACCCATCAATTTTACGTCGGACGCAGCACGCATAGGAAAAGAATGGCGACGATTCACTTGGAATATGGAAAATCCGTGTTAAAGCCCAGACACGTGTGAAAAGCATAAGTTTGGCACAAAAAGAGTTGCTGCCTGAGGATAAACAGGTAACGATTTAGTTAACGGTTCTGATGGAGCGCTCAACGTTGTCCAATCCTGTCTGAATATGGGAAAATCTTGTAAGTTACACTGAAATGCCGGAAACAATTTCTCGGTATAATTTAGTGAGTGATTAATATCGACCAATTTTGTGGATTACTGATCTTTTTATTTATTTAAGCCATTTAAACAACAAAATAGAAAATAATAATCTAACCTTTCAGTCTTTAAAAACGGTTTATAGTTTCTATGAATTTAACTTCGCGTTAGGATTTCACAACTTTAAAATTGATTCAAAATTCGTTTGAAATTATTCAGTTTTCTTTTAATGTCAAATAGCATGACGTACAGAATCTGACTACTGCACAGCATAACGTAAAAATACGTGACAACAGGAAGCAAGATAACATAGCAGTAAAACATTTCTGCACGACAAAACGTCAAAGTACCATATTACGATAGGGCCTGGCTACAGGGCAACGTAAGATAATAATGTGTAGCAGTATAACATAACAGCAATAGACATAATAAATGATAGCAGCATAAAGAGAAAACACAGTATCGATACCTAGGACTACTAGAGTATAACGAAACAAGATAAACGTAATAATAATATACAGAAGTATGGTATAACTAGGGTATTCCTAATAGAATATAACAGCATAACGAAACAACACAGATATTAACTCAGGAAAACATGAAATTATAATTGTATAATAAAAGATATGTACAAAAATATATCAAAATTTTACTTAGAATAAAGTAGCATGCCATAATATTAACATAATGTGATATCAAAATTGCAATACAATGTAGCAATTATTTAAAATGACATAATGAATAACCTGAAACAGTACGCAACAAACTGGAATGTTTGCGGAGAATACCGTAACTGGAATGTAGTGTTACATAATGAAAAATGAATAACAACAGCTACATAAAATAGCAAGAAAACGGAATTTAAAACTATTCTTTAAAAGCCAAATTGTTGATGCAGGAGGAAATCTGTCAACATCCATGAGAATTTCAGAAACAGGTGAAAGGTGGGGATGTGTGGAGAGTTGTGGTTCCTTAAAAAAAAAAATTGCTATTGGAAGAAAATCTACTGATATACCAATTTATACGGAGCGATTTTTGTTGCAGCTGCCAGGTAATCTAAAAAAAGTTAATAATGAAAAAAAAAAACAGAAAAATAGAATTAAATACGAGTTGATAATTTTCATCCCCAAAGGAATAACGCGACCATATAAGAGGTTTTCCATGACAACCAAAGAAGATTCTCAGAAGATAACAGTCATCTTTACCGTTTACTTCCGGTTTGGTAATTCCATTAATCTCAGTAAACTTTTGGAGACTGAGAAGTTAAAAGTCAAGAGGGACCAGTTTTTTTTTTTTGATTGAACTCGCACGCATGGTTGCTCTCCACTCTCGAAGGCGGCATTGTGGCGTGGTCACGTGAATTCATACTTGGAGAGCTATCTGAATGTCAGGGAGAACTTAAGTTTCTCGTGGACACTCCATGTGAGGTCAGTCGACCATGTCGCTCGCTCCCAGCGAATCTATCTCGAAGGAGACATTTAGTTCAATTATTGCCAGTGCGGATGAGACAATTCCCCCGCCAGCGGAAAACCATGACACGTGACTTTAATAGCATTTTTTTTAAAAAAAATAACGAGGTCGACAAATGCGAATCGGGTGAATGACTGACTAATGAGAAATCGATAACCTCAGTGGGTGAGAATCAAACCAATTTCCGCGTTCACACCTTTATTCCAGGTGCGAAAAAAAATTAATTACAATGAGACCGACTTAGCAGCCTCAAAACAATTTAACTTTTGATCCAAACACCGGATACAGCTGTGGGGTTCGCTGCTTTAAAACTAGAGAGAGATGCCTTACAGAAAAGAGCTCGACCGTATACATCAGCGGGTGCGTGTTAGGGAGCAGAAAGCTTATCAGCTTCTATCCCCAGTTTATCTTTTCTTTTGAGGACTTCAGAAATTGTTTTCCATATGTTGAATTAGTTAAAAGTATCTTGCGTAAAGGTGTCGCTGAAGCCAAAATGACTGGTTACGGTTCTCTCTGATCGGGGCTGACGCCAATGAGCTCGCGCTCTTTCATTTTCAAAGATAGTTACACACTATAGTAAGTTTATCTTTCTTCTCCTCTCTGCCTTTGTAGACATTTAAATAATTTATTTAGGATCCAGGATAGCTGATGCAGAGGAGAATGTCACCAAAATATACATCTCACAAAGAAGAAACAACGCCATTTTTCTTGTTCTCTCGGCAGACGTCGAGACGGCCTCCGCGCTTTCATTCAGATCCATACTGAAAGTAGTATCATTGACGGAAACATGCACGTCACGTGATTACCGATCTGATTAACTCCTTATCCCCCTCTTCACTTATTATAAAAAAATATTTAAATATAATTTTCTAATTAGTTATTATGGGCTATTAATTTAATTCGTTTTAGTGGAAAATATTTTCAGTCGTGCTCTCTTTTCGCTTAACGTGCCCACTTTACAGCTGGCACAAGACTAAAGTTCATCTTTAATGGCTTACACAAGTAAACTTGACCTTTCGTCCAGTGGGTGGGATGACCTCAACATACGGCGGCGACGATAGGTGCATAGTTACGTGGTTAATTATGAGAGTCGATGGCAGAAGTTCAGTAACCAAAACAGATGAATTAAAGCTGCTGTTCAGTGAAGTCGTCAGAAACATGAGCTACGGAGAAGGTATCAGGCGGAGAACGGAGGAATACAGAAAACACAGGAGGCGGACGAGTGCAGCTTTTACACAGGAATGAGAGCTCTAAGTCGCAGACGTGGATTTCGGAAAAAATTTCTAGGGTAAAGCTGTCTTAGAAAAAAAACAAAAAAAAAACGAAACGTGACGATGATAGGTAGAGAGCCGAAGATGAACAGCGCGAAGGTCGAAGATGAATGAAGCCTTCTATAAGTCAGGTATAGACACGGGAGGGGAAAAACAAGACGAAAGTTCCCCGCTGAGTTCACGAAGCTTACCGGACATAAATTAGCATATTAAGTCCTCGCTTTTTTTTAAAAAATAAAATGAGTGGCAGAATCGGTATTAATATCATGCAGATTTATACAATTAGTTTTGGTCAAGCAAATAAGAGAGAGACCGAAACACATCATAAAACAAATATTTTCTCTCTCTCTCCGCCACTGCCTGTTCACTCACGCTGACTACCGTACCAGCCCGGGCTTTATCGACTTGCGTGAAGACTCGTACGGCGCGAGAACGGCCTGGGACTACCCGAGGTCTCCGAGACGATTAATCAGGAACCCATTACCAGTCCCTCGTTGTGGCCTGTCGGCTTGTGTATGCGCGCGCGCGCCGATCCCGTCAGAAGGGAACCGTGAGCCCAGTAAGCAAAACGATTCTTGGTTAGTTCAGAGTCGCACCCACCCACCAAACTTTCTCCTCAATCACCGAACTGGCGCAAGGACGTTTTTCTTTCGATTGGGAAAAAAAACACCACCAATGCGATTCGTTGCTGACTCGTTTCGCCGAGACGACAAAAGGTCTTGGCAGAGCCACTGTGGCCGGAGGACGAGGTGTTTGTTTACCCTAAAGCCGGGTGCCGCGTCATGCTTGGCTAACGTGACATCACCGCGGATCGCTGTCCAGGGTAAGCCGCCGGCCGCCATCGTCGCTTCGGTTCGTAGAAAGTCTTTTATCTCTTTCATCTACGCAGAAAACTGCGAATGGATTAAAGCTGAAAATCTAAACAAAAGGTTTTGAAACGTTCTCCTGTTTAGCTGAATTTGTAATAATTACAGCTCCCATAGGAGTAGCCCAGTGGATAGCTCCAAAAGTCCGAACTCGATTCCCGGCTTGTTGAACCTCGCTTAGCCGCCATGTAGATTTCCTACCACATCTAAAAAAAAACACAAGGATCCTAGCAGGGACTTTAGACCTCTTGCCCTCTCTTATATAATCTACCGTCCTTAATGGACTCGCTCTTCCACCAGGCACCATTTCGGACAAGAGTAATAACGAAGCGACACAGTGGTTTATACGGATAAAGGCTAGTGTTGCATGGTTACAGCTGTGCTACTTTCGAGAAAATGGTCTTTTAACGCAGCATTTCGCGTAAAACTATTTGAAATGCGAGTGTAGATTAAGAAAGATTTACGGTACCCAGCTTACAGCGCGAGCGCCCTGAAATTATTCCCCGATAATATGATAAAATGAAAATTTTTGCAGTAAATGTGAATAAAAGTAGGAATGTACTTTTTTAATTTTCATGTTACGTTCCGTTGTTGACTTTATTAAGGGGTATTCACACGTGACCGGTGATTCATGAACACGGTTTGGTACGAGCGGTTTGCACTCTTCGTTAGTTATGGGTTTCCATTGTAAAACGCTATAAATTTTTTCCAGAATCAACTGGAATAACATTTTAAAAGGGGATTCTGCGAAGACACTCGGAACACTATAGCCGGTTTACCGGGATTGCACACCAACCAACACTAAAGAAAGAATAAAGCAAAGATGGTATAAGACTATTTGTTGCTCTCTGTCTCTCTCTTTCCCTGAAGCTGCTGTTGTTGTTGTTGAGCGAGTTTGGACTTCCGAACGAGATTCTTTCAATGGCATCGCATCCCGTAAAGATAAGTGGCCTGTTCTCTGTCGAGTCCTCCTCGTTACTGAGAGATGTTCGTCGAGCCGGTCCCCCGACACCGTGGGCCCCAAGGACCCGGGAGGTCTCTCTCACGTCGGACACCAAGGAGATGCCGTACAGCTGTTTCACGCTATGGCGATCATCAGCGACAACTCTCCTCCGACCCCAGCCTGGGATCGAACCCGGTACAGGAGCAACGGTCCCCTTACGGAGCTAACCCGCTACCACCTGCCCCACCGGGCCGGCTCCCTGAAGATGCTCTTCACAGAAGACTGCCTTTGCAAGAATGTCTGTTACGCGGACCGTGGCCGGCCGGGTTGGTGAGGCAGAGAGACATCGTGAAATAAACGAAACGCGATTTGGGACCAGACAATATGACAGTTTGTACACGCAACCCTATATTAGGCGGATACCGACGGCGTAGGTATAAGCAAAAACTCTTGCAGTACTAACTTGAAATGAGCATTTAGAGTATAATAAATAAACAATTAAACTCTGCTTTTGAAAATACACTAACATTCCAGGGAACCAGGCCGCCGGAATCGACTGGGTAACAAATACACAGCATAATCGAAAGCTGGTACAAGTTTTGGCGATACTTTCTAAGATTAAGAGAAAAAGACATTTGTCAGGAACACTTATCGAGATTTCAAATGTTTAAAAGGAAGAATATATCAATGAATAAATTAACCAGTTTCTCGGCTTATACAACGCCTCTTTCAGAGAAAATATTATATTCCATCCCCATCACTGAGAACTCACTCCATTCATTTAGAATTCTGGTTGTTAAGTAACATTTCTTAACATGAAACAATTAATCGGTTTAGGCACTTTAAATTCATGCCCCTAGTATTTTAATGTTGGTAACAGGAAATACAAAAATTCCATTTATCTCGATTTTGGACCCCTCATACAAAGATTTACTACTTTTAGTCGTTCCGGATATTTTTACTCGGTAGATTCTTCGGCGAATCAGTCAATCGTGAATAATGCGGTACTGTTATCACGATCGCGTTAATGCCTTTGTTTATCTTGACACAAAAAATACATGCAATTTATAATCTTCATTTCTTTAGCTGGTAAATTCGTATTAAACCTAGTAGAGGCGAGAATGTGGGCAGTGGAGACGGAGCCATTGTACTGCAACAAAGTTAAATGGAAATGGTCCGATAAATATTCACGTGGAGGCAGAGCGTGAGAAAAGTATTTAACATCTTGAAATTGCTTTGTTAGAAGAGGGGTAGGGCAAGGAAACAAAGGATTAAACAAGTAAAAAAAAAATCTAATACCAACCAAATGAACAGACGACAAGAAGGAGGGAAAGAGGTTTCTATACGGGAGACTTTGTTAACATCATTTTCAACTTCATCTCGGAAACATCCCAACGATGGAATAGTAATCGGTTCCGGGTTAACGATCTACCGCGGTGCCGACCTGTCTTTTTATTTTTAAGAAAGTCTAATTAGCTAATAGGACCCTTTGCACATCCTAAGAGCCGGTATCCACTTGATATAACTAAAAAGATCTATATTCTTATTATTATTATTATTATTATTATTATTATTATTATTATTATTATTATTATTATTATTATTATTATTATTATTATTATTATTTGCAGTTTAAATATAAAACGTGAGAGAAAGGTAAGTGTCGCACGCGCCTTCCCGGATGGAGATGGCAGCAGCTCCACGATACGGAGTCGGGGGCCCCGCCAGGGAGCACGATATTCGCGCACGTTCTGAGCAGAGAATGGAATAATAGATCTTCATTCAGAGACAGAGAGACGCGTGTCTATGAGAGATGACGACTGAGTTTGACGCGGTGGTGTTACTGGAGAGCGGTCTCCAATCCCGCCTCGACCTGATTTGAAGAAATGGGGTTGGGCGAGAGACATGATTAGTTAATTCTTTTGTCAGCCGAAGCCTTTGTGTCCCCCTTCCGTAGCTTAAAACTTGGACAGACAAAGTCAGCTTCTGCTTTCTACCGAAAAACCCAGCGCTGAGAGAGAGAGATGGAGAGAGAGAGAGAGTGTGTGTGTATCTAAATCATGAAACAACATCCCAGCCTAGATTCTTTACTCTTTCTTAAAACGAATTTCCGACATGATTCTGTTCATCTGTATCCGAAGAATTTTTTTCAAAATTTAAGAGGGCTATTTTCCTAAATATCCCGCCTCCACCATCCCAAAACACCTGCTTCATTTCATTCCTCAAACCTCTGGTGGCATAGGTTCGTTTACTTTTCGGCATTAGTTCGACTGGAAAGTCAAGTCCTGCTTGCCACTTACCTCGAGGCTGTAACTTTTCTGGAAAGCAAAACGTCTTTTGGCGGTATCTGGATCTGAAGCCATCGTCGTCAGGTTAGGGGCAGTGTCCGGTCTACAGTAGCTTTATCCTCTTCAGTTGCTCGTCGCGCGGTGCACACGATCCAACAGAACGCGCCAAGATGCTGAAACTCGTGTCAAAACCGGGAGTTGTTTCTCTCCCCCCCACCTTTCTCTTTATTTTTTGGGATCGTCCAACCGCCGTCCGCCAGGTAATGATGATGAGATGAAAATCAGGTCTTTATGAACGCCCTAACCACATTAATATTTAATACTCCGCGCCGGCGATGGATTCGATTGGTATTTATAGTCTCGCCGCTGTATCAGTTCGGTAGAATTTGAGTAGCTTTGCTGCTCGCGTCGTGAAGCTGAGTTCCATCGGGGATGAACGTTCGTCGGTCGGTTAGTAATTAAAACATCAAAAGGTATGTACAGGTGGGGGAAGAAGCGAGATGTTAATACTGTCCCTCCCCCACAAAAAAAAAAAAAAACTCATCTTTGATCAACAAAATTGGGAAGATCTTTTACAGGTAAGTAAACTGTACAGACCGGCCGAGCGCTGGGTAGGAAATGCGTGGGCTGGCTGGCTGGCTGGCTAGCGAATTAAAGATGCGCATACATCTACACAGGTCCACCAACAAAATAAGGATTCAACGGGAGACCTAACGCGGGGAAAGGGGAATAAATTATAGGCGCAGCCGAGGAATCATATCACCGTCCCAACGACCGCCTCACCTGGTTGCTTGCTTAGCAAGATTTTCGAACTTTTATTTTGAGAAAGAAATACGGGGCCTCTTAGGTTAGTTTGGGGGGGGGCGAGTCAGACTCCCTCCCTATAAACTCGCTCCCGCTTTATCCCGAACTCTCCCTCCCTCGGACGGGACTTTACATGTCCGGGTAGAATTCGACTAATGAGCTCTCGGCGACCCGGTCTAAAGATTTCTGAACTCACGTTGCTACCAAAACCCGCCAGAGGGCGGTGAAGAGAAAAAGAAGGCTAATTAGAGGAAAGGCATGAAAGAAGTCGCGCTCCAAACATTTCCAGGTGGTTTTTTTTTTGGAAGAGAGAAAAATGAAGAGGAAAGAGACGAACCCGGCCGCACCCCCCCCCGGAGCGAAGCGACTGCGACCAATAAGACAAGCACCGCGAGTAATAGGGCGGAGAGGAAACAGAAACCGGAGAGGGGAAAACCAAATCAAACGGAATGAAAAGATCTTTCTGCTGGTCATCCACGACAAAAACGGAATCTCAAAAAGTGTAACTTTAATGTTCGTATATTCACAAAAAAATTTTTATTTACAAATATCGGGGAGAAAATATAAAAATAAAGCACTGACTTTTACTGCGGGACCGTGAAAAGATACGAAATTTGACTCTGACGATTATTATGATATACTGTATTTAACTTTTCTTCGTGATAAAATGAACAAAACTATTACTGCAACCTACCAGTGTACAACAGTCGGTCGTAATAGGAGGGTTTGAAAGTATATTGTTCATCATGTTCAGTCGGTCGTAATAGGAGGGTTTAAAAGTATATCGTTCATCATGTTCAGTCGGTCGTAATATGAGGGTTTGAAAGTATATTGTTCATCATGTTCAGTCGGTCGTAATAGGAGGGTTTAAAAGTTATCCGTTCATATGTTCAGTCGGTCGTAATAGGAGGGTTAAAAGTATTCGTTCATCATGTTCAGTCGGTCGTAATAGGAGGGTTTAAAAGTATATCGTTCATCATGTTCAGTCGGTCGTAATCGGGAGGGTTTAAAGTATACCGTTCATCATGTTCAGTCGGTCGTAATAGGAGGGTTTAAAAGTATACCGTTCATCATGTTCAGTCGGTCGTAATAGGAGGGTTTAAAAGTATACCGTTCATCATGTTCAGTCGGTCGTAATAGGAGGGTTTAAAAGTATATCGTTCATCATGTTCAGTCGGTCGTAATATGAGGGTTTGAAAGTATATTGTTCATCATGTTCAGTCGGTCGTAATAGGAGGGTCTAAAAGTATACCGTTCTTGTGTAGTTTCGATAGTTACTCTTAAGAATTTCGTCGCATAAAATTCATACAAAAAACTTTCTCCCATAATCCGTTTTTCAACATTTTTTGAGTGAGTGTATTTATAGATGTGTATTTAATTAATTTCCCTATTGTATTTAGGTGCACAACTATGTGTGATGTTTTTATGAAACGTTTACCTACTCGTTCGCAGCAAAATTTTGCTGTGACAGTTTTTTTGCGTTCAATGTCTATTCCCCTCATATGTGAGGCTATTCTGAATAATCCTCGGCTCTTCTCCGACACTATCGGCAATGATCCCAACAAACTTGATATATTTCTTTTTTCGTTTTTTGTTGGGTACCAGGTGTTCGTTTAGAATAGTAGTTTGAAAATGCGACAATGATCCATTCGCACTAGATGACCGAGCCATCTCAACTGAACTTTCATTTTCATGGATTCAGGTCTCTTTCTATCACTGCTATATTAGGTCAGAAATATCGCAACATTTGCTATTGAGAAGCATCCGAAAACGTCTGCATTGAAACTGATCCAGTTTATTGATGATGTGACATCTGTTAGCAAGTCCGTGTTTCGGCGCCATGCGATAGAGCTGGGACAACCTTTGTCTTGTTTTGTTTCTCCTGTTAATTAATTATATGCCACGAAACTCGCGTACAGAGTCGACCATGTACCACACCGGCTTTTCTGAGTCCAGATGCACTCATCTCATTAACGAGGTCATCGTTTGTTATCTCGCTCCCAAAGCATCTAATCTGTTTATCAGGGTTCCGACGATTATTGTTGACAAATATATTAAGTTCGATATGCGCAGACTCTTATTAGGCTGCTGCCACATAGCATCAATTTTTTTCTTGCAAACACACAATGATTCTGGGCAGCTTTTTTTTTTTTGTAAATGTTACGAGTTGTTCCCTGTGTGCTACAGCTGCGCGCGCTGGTCTGCAAAAAGGGAAGTTCTGCGATCTGTGATGGTCGTGGAAGATGTTAAGCGAGGTCCCATTCTGAGGGCTTTCTATTTCACTTAGAGAAACTCCTTCGATGGCTTCTCCTAGCATAGCAGCAACGAATAACCCGAATAACAAAGGCGCACTAACACGGCTTTGCCTGACCCCATTACTAATTTGCACCAACTTTATCGGACATGCGATCGACTCGGGACTTTAGTATATTTGCCAAATTTCCGAAAAACCCACCAACGCTTTGGTAAGATTCATAAAAAACGATGTACAGATCCATCCTTATTCTATACACTACTTTTTTTGGCACTTGGCTTGCAGCATATATGACGTAACCAGTGATCCGACTGACACGAAATCCACATTGTGATTGAAGAGACGTTATCCGAGATCAGTCGGCTCATCAATACCTCATCAGCAGCTCGGGAGAGCGCAACACCCAGACATTTATGGCAGCCGCTTTTTAAAACCCCTTTCCATTGTGGATGATAACAAGCACAACATCCTTAAGTTCTTGCGGAACTTGCTCACATGTGTGTGTATGATATACAACTACAGATACTTATGTATATATAAATCTTTTGTAGTTGCATACCTTATCCAAGTAAATTAGGATGTGCTCCCCAATTGCATTCATGAAAGTAAACTTTATTCAAATGCTAATATATCTGCCGACGAAAAATATAGAAGAAACGATACTCAACATATGCAATTTATAGGATAAATACTTGTATTTCATTTTATTAGGCAACGATTATAACTAAAATTTAGAATAAGTTAGTTAACATCTTAGTACGTCTAATATATATATATTTGGTCATATCCTTACGATTTAATATTCGATACTACCAAAGATAGCAAAAATTATGAACATTTTAAAACCAGTTTAATTTTATTTCGTTTTTAACAGTAGTTTAAATCCTTTAAACAGGATATAGGCATACAGTAATCGCCAATTTACTGCAATACTGCGTGTACTTTGTAAAATACCGAATATTCATTGTGTATGTTACAGTGAAAAATTGCATCTTCAATAAATGCTCCTAAGCAACAACAAACAACAACAACAACAACAACAACAACATAATAATATAATAATAATAATAATAATAATAATAATAATAATAATAATAATAATAATATAATAATATAATAATAATAATAATAATAATAATAATAAGGTAAGTTGCTCATTTAATGACGTAAACGTACAAAGTGTATATACTCGTAATTGGCGAAATGACTTAAAGCTTTCAAAAATTACGTCATTATAGTCATAGGAATGCCATTTTTACACGATGCGGATAATGGGTATAAATGCCATCATCAATAAGGAATTTAGGATAAACACGTTTTTCTAGGTAGATGGAAGCTTGTGATTCCGAAGTAAGTTACTTTTTTTTAAAAAAAAAAAACTTAGCTTACTGTCGGGAAATACAAGTACCGCTTCGTTCCTTAAGTTGTCCATCATGATAACAGGGATTTTGATTCTCTGCCGAATTCGAATTCGATGCAGAGTCGATACCTGCCAGCCTCTGTCTTTCCCCTAAGCCAACTGGCTAAAACCGACGAATATTTCCTATCAAAACGGACTCGCGGTGATTCGTGGCCACGCAGCTTTTAATTGCTGTAAATTTTAGGCGACATCCGGAAAACGGAAAGAAAATTTAAAAAAAAAAATCTCCGTATCACTGACATAGAAAAAGCGGGTTAAAAGGGCCGACAAACAGAGACTAGTGGTTCGATGTGAAACAACAAAAACAACCAAACCATAATCTGTATTATTTAAAAAAAAAAAAAGGATTACGACAAATAAATAATAATTAATGGAAAAAATATATTTAGAGTAAAGTGGATTTAAAATTTAGTGAAAGGTTATATTTTTAGATCTTGTAATGGAACACGATGAGTCAATTAATTTATGCTCTTAAGAACATAAAAACGGTAGTCTTCCACACTGCAAACAAGTCTTTTTAAAGAATGTTTTTAATGGTTGTCTTACAGGATTTATCATCTATCATCTGAAATAGACATATCAGCAATAGTATAATTAACTTGAAGCGGTGCGCGGCAGTCCAGGGGTTAGCTTAAATGGACTGCTCAGGTTGAGGGCTCCGAGTTCGATTCCCGCGGACGAGCTTGGTTTGGCTTCTCAGTTCTTCATATATATATTAGATGTGGAAAGACACTGGAGTGCCTGAAGTAAACCCACGCAGGCGTCTGGTAAAAAAGAAAAAGCGAAAGGAACCATGTTAATTAAGGAGCCCACCAAACCGAGCCGGCACCAACCAGGGCTTGACCGTCAACCTTAGACTACTGGACCACGGCTGTCCTACTAAAAGCCTGCCAATAAATTACAGACCCTCTGGATTAAAGGGATGCAAATTTACATCACGATCATGGTTTTTAAATTCTTTTTTTGTTAAATTTCATTCAGTAAATCTACTCAGATTTTCTTCTTTTCAGGCAGTCCACAAAAGTTATCCCTTGATAAAGGGGCAATAATTCTTGGTCGTACTGCAACTCCATTTACTGGTCTATATGTATCGATTTTTACCTGACATTACATCGTTTTGTCTATGCTAATAGAAGAATAGATGGGGAAATAAGCAATTTTGATAAAGATAAGCAATGGCGAAAGTTCTGCCGTAAAAAAGAAATAAAAAATAATAATAATATGATTACGTCAAGTTTTTGAAGTGTTTCAGGGGGGAAAATGCAGATCTTTCAAGAAGAATCGGATTAACGTAGGTGTCAATTTCCAATAAAACACATGTTTTCTTTCAAAAGTTAGAAAAAATACACTTATAAAAAACGGCGATCAATAACAGCTTTAATACTGCGGACGTGTACTTGCACACCAGAAACGTGTTTCTGCCCTGTTGTTCATACTCGATGAACCCAAATCCCACCTTCTCTGACAGACTCCAACATTAGCTAAATAAGTACAAATGGAATTGAATAAACGCGGTGAAAATAAAATCAAACTCAGACCCTGTCCTGACTTTCTGGGTCCAAGGAAGTTTTTACAGCGGGTAACCTTGGCGACTAACCGAGTGTGCGGAACCTCACACGACATGTAACCGAAAACCCCTACTAAAGCTCTTAATTTTTAGATGAGAGAGAAAACCGGGGTTGAGATGAAACCACGCCCCCTTCCGGGAAACGAACTGGGGCCGGGCGGTCCAGCCAGTACACCATCAGCAGTGGTGCTCAACTCTTTGGCGGTGTCTTGGAATACCAACGTCACAGAATTTTACCGTGTTACCTGTCTTACTTCGTATTTAACTTCATTTTATGCTATAATCTATCACGGGATTTTCTTTCTTTCTTGCTGAGCGATGCGGCTCGAGAAGCGAACGACGCTTTACACGGCTGTCAATCAAACTCGCGTCATTACTTCTGCTGAGCCGTGCAATTTTTAAATCGGAAAAGTGTTTTGACGACTCGACACTGAAAAACAGCTGTTTGTTTGTGTAAACTGGTCCCAGAAAAATCTTGTCCAAATAAGGTGAATAATTATTATGCATAGTCTACCATACGCAGTTTACAACAACAACAACAAAAAGTGTAGGATTTGAGAAAATAATTCTATTTAATGAACCACTGTTTAATAAATTAGCGCATTTATCCAAAATTTGGGTCGGATTGTCTTAAGCCCATTAACCTAAGATTTTCTCAGATAAACTAACCGGATTAGAAAAAAACTGTTTTAGTTAAAACATGGATAGATATCTGAAATCAAAGTTAAAGAAATCTTAGCATAAAGTCATTATTGAAATAAAAACAGAATTTTATTTTAAAAATCTGAGCGAAGAGTACATTTCTAGATCAGTGCCTGACCCTGACTGAGCATCATGGCTACCATTCATTGGTAACCATTCGCGGCCGTTCTTGCCTTCTATTACTAGTATTACTTATCCAAATACATTTCTGGTTAACGAAATTAACTTTTCTTTCACTTATTATCCTTTGCGGTTGATTTTTTTAAAAAAAAAAAAAAATTATCTTACTAGCTAAAAGAATTGATAAAAGACATATTTTTGCGTAAATAAATCAAGGTGTCGTGCCTGGTTCGGATCAATAAAGAAGGTAATTTACGACGGTTTTCATATTCGGCCATTAATTTTTTGTAATAGTACCCGAAGGTTTAAGATCGCAAGCTGTTAATGAACTGAGATGACGGATCACGTGACACGTCAGACCTTTAGCTTTGTCTTTATAGAAAAACTACTGCTGTTTCTCTGATTCATGGCGACCGTTGCTAAGAGATTTTCATTACTGCCTCCAGCGGCTACAGCAGCCAAAGTTTAATGTTGTTAAAATTGGAGGAAAAAATATTTATTTAAAAATTCGAAAGTCAACTTTTGGAAATGCATGATGTAAGTGTCATAGTATGCGACTCATCGGTTCATTAGGCTTGCATAAAAGCTCAGAAAGCATCATACCGGTTGTCATCAAGACAACGGTAATCACTGTCGTCAGATAAAAGAAAACCAAGAGGTGTCAACTCTAGATAATAAAAAAAGCGACGAATGAACATTGAAACTAACAGTTCAGCATCAGTTTTTAAATCGTCACTCGTTAATAAATGTTACAAAATCAAGAGGTGAAATGTTTAGAATAAAACAAGATGATATAGAAAACAAACAAACTAATACATAACAGGTTACTAAAACTTTATTTTAGTCAGTCACTGTGGCGATTTTTTGTATAATGTTACATACAACTCCTCTCAGAGGTGCGCAGTACCGCAACCGCCTTAAGTCGTTGACACTTTTGAATCCTACCTTTCTTGTTAACCTTCATGAAATGGTGAAAGAAGTAAGGGTGCTACTCTGGACCATATCATTACTGCCGGTAAGCATAAACACTAGCCGAACCTGATATAGTGCGTTTCTTTCTCGGTTATAGGATAACAAACCATATTTCGCTTCTCATACTGCTGATGACTACAGGACATTATCCAAAATTCCAGAAAAAAAATTTTTTTTCCATTCGCGGTGAAAAGACGAGTAAACAAAATATACAGGCCTACCCATCTGAAAGTAATTCAAAATTGCTTCTAAAATGGTTAAGATACAAGATTCTATCCGTACCAAATATTTATCCTAAATCATTGAAACGCATCTTTTCAAAATACTTTACATTTTCACGTGTACATCGGCTTCTATTTTTTGGTTTCTTTTAGTGACAGTTAATTGCGATATTTTACCTCTTAGATGGAAGGTGAAAAATAGAAGTATGTTTATTGTGTTGTTCATTTCGAGTGATATTATCGATATTCCTGCATGGTTCGCACATACAGAACACGCCGATATTTCCGAAAACTTCACAAAAGTTTAAAAAATAACTGTACAAGAGATGTTAAAGTTTGTAGTAGTTAGCTGATAGGTTCTACACCTAGGTTCTCAGCTCTGATAAACCTAAAATTTAGTCCTCAAATGAATCTCCTAGAATCCAGCGATGCTGGGATGTATCTGTCTGCCCCGATAGGGGGCGCAGCACTATAGGTTGAAAGGACGAACGCTGAAAAACTTCGTGCTCTTCTGTGGATAACCATAACTAAAGCTCAAGAAATGGAACCGTAAATTAAACTTCGATCAGAAATCAATAGCTAGGTTTTAATTGTATCGATATATTTTCCTCACGGACTTTAGCGCCGTTTATCCAGACTCAATATTTCGCATCGCCCCGTCTCTTTTGTATTCCTCCCGCTCGCAGATCTATTAATCTCTTCCCTTCCCCGACAGATTAAATGGAAGAATTACACGCCATGGTGGGTCCGGCTTCAATTCACTCACTTCCGGTTGAGACGCCCCCACCAAGAGTGTTTCATAACAAATCGCTGAGGTTGGTAAGGCCTCTTGATTGGGGAAGACAGTAAATGAAGATTGCTCCCGTCATGGAGTCGTTTAGAAATTGATCCGACAGAAATTCATTGATCTTTAATTTTCTCCGTGCGCCACCCCACAAGAAAACAGAAAACCGATTGTTTTAGCAGTTACGACTCCTCGGCTAGGACTGCTCAGCTATGAAACAAGGCTTCTTTTCTAAAGACCTTGTTCTTTTGTCGAAACAATAATAATAATAAAAAAAAATTAAATTGGGAATTTATAAAGTAATTACGATGAAGCTGACCTACGTGAACCGTGCACTAAACAAAATAGTTTTACCCGCAAAATATCAGCTTTAAAAAAAAAAAGTTTAACTTTTAAAGTTTATTTTTTATTTTTTAAGAAAAGCTAATAGTAAGACTGAATGTAGCTGAATTAGTCTTGTAGAAAAATGAGTTCATTTGAGATTTAAACTCACGTCTGCTTTCGTCTTTTAAAAAATGGTCTTTGTTTGTAAGATTCCTGTAGATCCTAATTTCTCAACCTGGGTTTCGCAAACTGGCTTCAGGGTTATCGCAAGAAAAAACTGTGTAATGGCCAAGTTAAGCTAATATATTAAATTACTGCGCACACATTGTGTTAGTTACCAAGTTAAAACAAATATACGAGGTCTGTCGAAAAAGTATCCGACCTTAGGCTGGGAAAACAAAAGTACGTACTTGGTGGTTCTCAATTGCTAATCCCCTTCGAAGTAGGCCCCTTGTGCCTCCACACACACAGCCCAGCGATCCTTCCACTGTTCGAAGCACGTCTGGAATGCTTCTTCCGGAATGGCTCACAGCGCCGCCTTCATTTTTGGGAACAACCAGAAGTCAGAAGGAGCCGTGTCTGGAGAGCAGGGAGCCTGGCGAATGAGCGAAATGCCTTTCTTTGCCAAGAAACCTTGGATCAGCTGCGAAGAATTAGCCTGGGCATTGTCATGATGCAGCTGGCAGTTTTGCGAGGCCCATAGATCCGGTCTCTTGCGCCGAACTGCATCATGAAGACGTCGGACTTCCTGATAGTACTCCTTTGTAACTGTTTGCCCTTCTAGTGCGTATTCGTGATGCACAACGCCTCGATAGTCAAAGAAAACAGTCAGCATCATCTTGATTTTGCTCTGGACCTGACGTGCTTTTTGGGACCTTGGCGACGATGGGTGCTTCCCCTGTGACGACTGAGCTTTGATTTCCGGGTCGCACCCGTACACCCACGTCTCATCTCCAGTTATTACGGTATTCTGGAACTCAGGATCCCTATTGGCAGTATCCAGCAGGTCCTGCGCAACCTCAAGACGAAGTTGTTCCTGAGAAAGCAGCTTGGGCACAAATTTCGCTGCCACTCTGCGCAAGCCCAAATCCTCCTTTAAAATTGCATGTGCAGAATTTTTACTGATCCCAACCCGGTCACCAATCTCCCCGCACCGTCAAATGACGATCCTCCATTATCAAGGTCACACTTTCTCGATAACAACTGTATTGTGGCTTGTTGACGGCCTTCCAGAACGCTGGTCACTCTCCACCGATGTGCGGCCATCTTTGAATCTGTTGCACCATTCTTTAATTTGGGTAACACCCATGGCATTGTCACCAAAAGCCTGTTGAATTTTGCGAATTGTTTCTGCTTGGGTATCTCCAATCTTTTGGCAAAACTTGATGCAAGATCGTTGCTCCATATGTTCCATCATCACGGGAGAAATGAAAATGCGACGAGTAAGTAGTACAGCACCTCACATGATGGCTGCCTGACAGCGACTGACGCATCCAGCAAGCCCGCCAAAAACCAAGCATGCGCATGAGGGCATGCGGCTCCACTATGCACACTTTTGCCTCCCTAACATCATTACTTCCCACGAAAAAAAAAAAGTCGGATACGTTTTCGACAGACCTCGTACATTTTACATTACTACGATTGATCTAATTAAATAAGTTTAAACCGATGTCTTGTTTTATTTTCGCATGCAATAATAATATAATACCTATAATGATAATTTGTTTCCCTTGTGTGTGTGTGTGTGCGTGCGCGCGCGCGCAATGGGGTTCCACAGCAAATAGAATTTCGAATAAAGGTTCCGTGGTGATAACAAGAATTAGCTTCAAGGTGATGGGATCAAGACGGAAACCATTACTCTAGTTGTAATAAAGAAAGCAAAAAAAGAAAAATAACAACAACAGTTAACTTACTGGCTAGAGAAAAAGAAAATGACCATTTTTGTGAGTCGAATAAAAGCAGTCAGTCAACTAATGCGGATTAAAGGAATCGAAACAGTGGCAATTTTTGTGATTTTAATAATTGAAAACAACGATTAGCTGTAGGGGGAGCGGGAGAGGTTCTGAATAACAGTGATAGCGGTATGATATTACAACAAAATCTCTTTATCTCCATTTTTTTAAATACTTGATGTCAGCTGTGAGAAATGCTTACTTTCTTCTGTTTGCTTCGGTTTAACCTTTTTCTTTGTTGTCGAAGACGGCCGAGTTCAGAGACCTCGGCGCCGGTCAGGTCGCTAAAAATATGAAATAATAGACTGCATCAGCAGCAGAGGTAAAATGTCAGCGTCATTGATTGAACAGTGATACGCACAGACAGCGAGCATTATTGTCCGACAAGTTCGCGAGCCAAATCGACACCAGGCTGATCGTGTTCGTGTAAGGATTCGATAATTCAAAGCGCCCTCTCGGATTCCAGCGCTAGCACAGCGGGACGTAATCTGTCCCTCATGCTGTGCGTTTATTGGCGATCTTGGTTTTATCGCTATTCCCCTTCCCCCACCAGATGGCGCTGAGGAAATCAGCTAAACAAGCAGCGAGCCTGGCCGGCTGTCGCGCGTCTCGACAATACTAACCACAGATCTACCGAGAGATGACGACAAACGGTTATGGTGACGTCACATTGTACCGCCACCTCTGGATTTCCTTTTCTTTTTAAAATTCTTTTAAATTTTGTAGCAAGACTGAAGCAGTCGTACAGGTGAGAAAGTCTGAAAACATGAGAAAAGGAAGAGCTCATCTGGCAGAGAGAGAGAGAGAGAGAGAGAGAGAGAGAGAGAGAGAGAGAGAGAGAGAGAGAGAGAGATCAGTACAGTGATATGATTTGAGCGTCTGGCAAGAGTGGGACATTCTGCATTAGAGCCTAAGATGGCTCCAGTCCTGTCCATTTGAACTACTATTCACAAAACGTGACCGTTCAGATTAGCTCAATCGCCCATCTAACAACTTTAATGAGAAATAGCAGCTAACAAAACGGATCACAGAAATCTTATTCCTGTTTTAATGAAGTGGTAAGAGGAAACCATGGCTCAAACTTATACGCAATTATGTTTTTAAAGAAAGAAACTTCGTTTGTGTTTATTGCACAAAGAAAGGGGGAAAATTACAAATAATAACGTTACCTTCTCAGACCATTTTACTAGGAAGACATTTTTGTTACTTGGTTGTTCTGTCATAGTCTCACGCACTGTACAACCCCTGGCCGACAGGAAAAAGGTGGTGAGTTATAACAACAACAAAGGGCGAGACAGTCTGCCCAGGTGTGAATCGGAAATTTCGGAATTCTGGCTCTAGTACATAAGCTTTCCCTGTTAAGTTAACTTCAGTTACCATCTACTTCTTTTATGCAGTGCAACATTGTAAAGACCATCACGTCTCTCTCTCTCTCTCTCTCTCTCTCTCTGCTTATTTGCGGTACTATTTGTGGGGTCGTTTTGATCAGATCGTATGCCATTATTCGCTACTCATTCATCAACCATCGCGACAGCCCAATTTTGCCTACCTGTGTTATTCCAAACGTAAAGAAATCTCTACACCAATCTACTAAAAATATGCAGATGTTTTAAAACAAGAATAAAACAAACAAACAAACCAACAAAATTCCCAATGCAAACTAGACAGAGAACAGTTTCCCCAGAATTTCCGTCAGCTCTAAAACTGAGCAAAAATAAAAACAGGTAGGGGAGGTAATTTTAATTGCAAAAGTACCTTATTAACCATTCGGACTGTCTAAGACGGGAGTTGATCGCAGTCTATGAACATGATTGGTTATTATTATTATTATTATTATTATTATTATTATTATTATTATTATTATTATTATTATTATTCAGTCGAATGCTTTAATGTAGTAGAAACTAGCGCAGACTTTGCACTGGTTCAAAAAGGCAAAATGAAATGTGGCATCACGCCACGCCATCTGTTGATTTGCTCAGCAAATGACTGCTCTAGATACTGAGCTAATCTAACTATCCGCTTGTGAACGACGACAAAAATAGATTTATTGGATACATAAAAAATTCAATCTATTTCTCTCTGGATGGAAATCAAACGAATATTGACAGAATGAAATGAGTGTAGATTTGATATTTTTCACGTTTTCCAAAATCATTAATTTATATTCATTTGACAAACATCCGTCGAGTACTTTCAATTTCTGTTTCTATTTCGATTCCGAGTTTTCTCTCTTTTAAAGTCATTTAAAAAAAAAAATCTATTTAGTTTCGTTCCCTTTTAGTTTAAGAAAAAAAAAAAGCTTGTTTTTTTTTAAAGTAATTAAATAAATTGATATAAAATGTAGCAAAACATCTCGAGCATTCTTTGTAAATTTTCCGACTGCTGGCCGACGACAAAATATTCATCTAATTAAAATTTCAGTTGATTAATTTGCAAGGATCCAGGTGCCTACTTCATCGGCACAGAGCTCAAACTCGACCGTTTAGGTGCGAGCGACTTCGCCCTCCCTCCCTCCCTCCCCAGGAGGAACACGTCCACCGACGGTTTTGTCGTCAATAAAAGCAGAAAAAGGGGAGGGGGAGAGCAGATGATAATCAGTATAAATAAATCTAATTATTTTTTAAGTGCTCAGAGTGCACCAAACACGGCAGCCATTAGATGTCTGATATTTCTGGACCAGTGGTCGGGCGAAAAAGAATTTCGACTCTGAATTACGTGTTTCGAGACGGAGGGAACTTAGGGCGCCGCGCGCAAACACATTTGTAAAAGAAACGCCTTTCGTGATTTCCACTCGTGTAAGAAAAACATTTTGTTGATTATTTGTGTGAAAAACGCATAAATACTACAATATATGTATGTATGTATACACAGCAAATCTCCGTGAAAAGTTTCGACTAACAGTCGACCCGACCGCGTCAGATTTGTTAACTGCGATCGAATTTTCGGCTAACGTCGGTTAAGTGTTCGGGTATCCAATAAACACCAGCTCCCTCTGTCGCTACAAATGGTGCCCCAACAAACACCCACACGCCGGTGCAGAACAACAACAACAACAACAACATAGAACCGGTGTGATGTGACTAATTACGATGCAAGCAAATAATTCCGCTACAGTATACGACCCGTCGTGATGAGGTCGTTGGTCATCTGACTGGCGGGAAGTTAATTTAGTATCTTTTTTTCTTTTAGAACAGAATAAATCTTTCAATGATTAACTTACTAAAAGATGGCAAAAAAGTTCCATTTTGTGGGTTTAGGGAATATTCTTTAGAGAGAGAGAGAGAGAGAGAGAGAGAGAGAGAGAGAGAGAGAGAGAGAGAGAGGAGAGAGAGAGGAGAGAGAGAGAGAGATGGACACAGAGAGAGAGAGAGAGAGAGAGAGAGAGGAGAGAGAGGAGAGAGAGAGAGAGAGAGATGGAGAGAGAGAGTTTTTCTTTTCCTGCCTAGTCCCCAGAGACGTACACTATATTCTTAGTAAATGAGCTACACTTAGCAGGAGGGGAGAGGAGAGGGAGACAGAGAAAAGACGCAGCAGCAGAAAATACGGTTCAGCTATAAAATTACCAGACCAAAAAACTCAGGATTTCCAAACTAAGCGTAGACCCTGGAGGTGGCTCGATCGATCGGAATTCTAACATAGTATACTCAACTCATCGAAACGTCTCCGCTTTCATCCGAATTTTCCTTGTCCCTGTGTATGTCTCAAATATACCGATGCCCTGACGCGTTCCGTTTTATGGGGAAACGTTTCTAAAATCGGGATGGTGAGGATGAGAAAAAACAGAGAGAAGGGAAACAGTCACTAAAGATACATGGTTTATTTGCATGATTTGCAATACCTGTTCAGGTAAATTTTATCACTGGTGAGATAAGATGAAAAAAAAAATGAAACAAACATCTTTCAGAATGCGCTACGTGCTACCGGTAATGAAAACAAGAGAGATTTCTTTTTTAAATAAAGTAGATAATTAGCCAGCGAGCTTCGAAGTCAAACATCAGAAAGACAAAAGAAGACAAACAAACTCGCGAGGCGAAGAATGCACAGTTAATTTGTCGACCCGAAGAAACTGACATCTGTGCTCGTCAATCATCAAAGAAAGATAAGAGGTGGGGGATGATGCAATATGAAACATCGCTCGTGTTGACCTTTTATATTTTGTACCTCGGATAAATAAAAAGAGAACAGGTTAAGCCTCGTCTTATTTTGGTGAACCATTTTCATTTGATTTTCTAGTTCATGGAATCTGGTCTCGTCATCGATATAAGTAAATTTATTTATTTATTCTAGCTGTATGTGGGGGTTGGGGGTGCCTGATTCTTGTAGGTTTTCTATATATATATATACCGGCGGCTGATCGGTGCGCCACCTTGAGTCAAGTCAAAGATCCTCTCAACTAGATACATTTTTTCTTTTTCAAAATACAGACTCCCTTTTAATCTTTCTGCACCCAAATCTTCCTGCTCATTCATTTTGAAAAGCCTGCAGTACTCAGGTGGATAGTTACTACTGGTTTGTTAGTGGTGGCACATGACAGCAGTATCGGTTAGTTTGATATAGTAATATAATACAGGCATGACATAGTATGTTATGGATTGGTTTTATACAGTCTGGAATATTATTATGTAATCTATATGATTTGTATATTTCATAGTAAAATTTACCATATGATTGTATAGTAGTGTACTGCAAAGTATAGGTTAGTATTGTATAATATGGATTAGTGTGTATAGTAGAGTACAGGGCTGATTTGATATGGTCTACTATAGTATTATATAATGTGAGTTTGCGTATTTCATAATATAATGTGTAATAGTTTAGTCCTGTATAGTATCACATAAAATAGGTGAGTTTATATATTAATGGCACACTATTTTGTTACATACAGATTAGCATAAAGTGGTTTAATATAGTACAGAATAATATTATGATAATACTGCCTATTATGGGTTATAATGGTGTAGTATATATATATATAGTACTAGGTCAGAACTGGTATCTGAATCGTATAAAATGGTTAGTATATTATAGCTTAGTATAATATTAGTGCAGTGCGGGCTAATATGGTTTGTTCTAATATTATAGTGAGATAATGTAGTATAGAAACGAATTATTGCTATTATTAGTGTAAAACCAATAAAAATTGCAACAGTTTTAAAAAATCAACAACAAAACCGCAATTCTGTAGTATCGACAAAATCCATGTCTGACCTGTAGGGAGAGCCTGTCTCTTTCTCACCTTCCCGCGGGGTTCCGATCGCTACCTGCTATAATTATCCCTCTAATAACCCCAGAAACACTTCATTAAAATCAGCAACCTGTCGACTGGAAAATTCAAGCAGGTAATACTTTACCGAAATAGCCCTGCGCGTTTGTGTGTATGAGCCATGGTGGCTGACTTTGAAAGCGTCAATCAGAGGCACCGATGCATAGTCGTGTAGGGGCCGCCCGTGCACGATATGAACCGCACTGATTGGCGGTTGTCCAGGTGCAAAACGGAAATGAAACAAGAAAATACTTTAACCTCCTCCCCCCCACAAACACGTTAATCAAAATCTAATTTAAAGAGTTAAAAAAAATCACACAACCAAGTAGACATTTACCAAAATGCTGGTTCGTGTGAAAGGTCAAAAGACACCGGTATGGGAGTTATTATGTCTTTTAATTGTTGAGGGGGGGTGCAGACAGCTGGCGGAGTCCTGGGGTCTGAGGAAAGCGGTGGGCAAACATCGTTAATGGAGTTTATTTGTAACTTTAGAATTAAGTCCACTTTGATTACCTGCCGTATTCTGCTCAAACGGTTTATCCGGCAACTTACAGCACCAGCCTTTCTACGGTTTTATTATTATTATTATTATTTTATATTATTATTATTATTATTATTATTATTATTATATTATTATTATTATTATTTTACGCAATTAAAATTTTCAGCCATGAAGATGCTGCTCTGCACAGTGTTCTGCCTCCTTTCTTTAATCTCAGCATCTGCTTCAGGTTTCACCCCCTCCCTCCACCGGCCCCTTCCGCTGTTTCTAATCTGGCCCCCCCCCCCCCCTACACACACACACACACAACACACACCGAAAAGAAAGAAAAAGGGACCGACGAAACTGAGAAGAGGAAACAAAAACACACGCAAGCAGACGTAGTACAGTCGTCGTCCCCGGCCGGTAGGGCAGGTAGCTAGCTAGCTGCTCCCCCCCCCGCCCAGACCCGCAGCAGGGGTCACCTGGAGAAGGGGAAACCGTGTCGGAAGCCCCCGCGATATATAGACGGAGGACGTACGGAACCTCACGAGGGGAGATGGTGATTCGTAACCACCACCACCACAGCGTCTGATCTTCCTGACAGCCATTCGAGGACAACAACAACAACAACTGAAAAACGCCCTACTTACGATTATCCGGAAGCATTTTCCCACAACTTTACAGAAGGCAGCCATCTGGGACTCGTCCCCACCTTTCGGCGCTGCTAATTTGGGGGGGGGGAGGAGTGTACGACAACCGTAAAGCCGACCGCGATAACAACTTGGTCGCCGCGACGAACCGCCAGTTTCCGCTCCCGAATTATCTAATCTCGTCTGCTTTCTTGGATTTAACCATCTCTCTCCGTCACGCGCGCGCGCGCGTGCGGACGGGCAGGGGGGTCACGTGCAATCGATAGGCGCGTGTCATCTTAGTTAATTCCGCCAGGACCCTCCGACGAACAGGGGGATCCATAATACGATAGAGGACGACTTCTACAGGTCAGTCGGCGGGTCCCAAAGGCCGCACTGTGGCGACTGAGTGGAGGTGGTGGAAGTCGGAACCACTCGCTTTAATTAAAGGTAACAATTTCAGACATTTTACTCGGTAGGTAAGATAAACAACACCACTAGCTCCGCTAGCCGAGCCTGGCTTCTACGAAAACAAGATATTATTATTACTACTACTACTACGACTACTACTACTACTACTTACTACTACTACTACTACTACTACTAACTACTCTTATTATTACTACGACTATTATTATTATTATTATTATTATTATTATTACTACTACTATTATTATTATTATTATTATTATTACTACTACTATTATTATTATTATTATTATTACTACTACTACTATTATTAATTATTATTATTCTTATTATTATTATTATTCTTATTATATTATTATTATTATATCTTACTTTATTACTACCTACTACTATTACTACTATTATTACTATACAACTACTATTTATTATTATTATTATTATTATTATTATATTATTTTATTATTATTATTATTATATTATTACTACTACTATTATTATTATTTTATTATTACTACTACTATATTATTATTATTACTATTCTATTATTACTTACTAACTAGTATTATTATTATTATTACTACTACTACTATTATTATTACTCTATTATTATTATTATTATTATTATTATTCTTACTACTACTACTACTACTAGTATTCTTATTATTATTATTACTACTACTATTATTATTACCATTATTTACTACTACTACTACTATTATTATTACTACTATTACTACTACTACTACTACTACTACTACTACTACTACTAATACTAATAATAATAATAATAATAATAATAATAAATAATAATAATAATAATAATAATAATAATAATAATAATAATAATAGATTTGACAGGCGCAATATTTGTAATATTTTTTAAGCAAATCTGTCTGTTCCAGACTAATGCATGTACTTGAGTTATTAATCCAGACAACTCGCACTGGTAAACGGGCGTACGGCCCCGAACGAAATCACAGGTATGCAAGTCCCGCCCCCTTTTCTTTTCACAGTCGGACACGCGGGAGGTCTAGAAGAAACACCTGCGCCGTATTCTGAAGATTCCCGGGCTGAGAAATAATTCAGCTAGGATGATCAAAAGGACACCTTGTCATGAACAGAAATTGCGAGAGCCTTCCAGAGGCCCCCATAGTCCCTAGAGCATCAGTGGCATTTTAACACCCACTACTTTGTAAAGAAAGGCATGCCTTTCGTGATAGTTATTATTTAATTGTACTATTCAAAATATTGGCGACAATAATTAACTGCTTCTTCCCAAAATAGAGAAACATCTCTCCTATCGTAAAGTCATCATCAGAATCTATGCGATAATCTTTAATTAATTTTTCTCAAGATAATAATCAGAGTTACATCTCTTCCATCATCAAATTATCTAATTATACAATTTAAAAGTCTACATAATTACTGTAATGATTTATTTCTTAGCAAATAGGCTCAAAACGATTAGCGAATTATATTCTCTTTCGCATTTATTGCCGTATTCTAAACGCCAAGTTCTTTTGATCTTCTCTCTGCTCTATTTAAAAACCAATTAGCAGAATGGTTTTTGGCTGAACTGTCATATCTTTTACCATGTTGACAACGACAGTACCCCGCACTCTCGTTTATCTAACTCAATCAAACCTGATTAATTATCAAGTCTCTACGCTTAGCGAACTCAGCAATGCTTTTACTATTAGGAGAACATACATATATATATATTATAATACACACACACTATGTATATACGGTAAGTGGATACGGAAACAGACGCTCACTTTGTTTAGTTTTTACTATATACTCGGACTGATGAACCCCGAAAGGGGTAACCATGGAATCTCAAGCTTTTATTTACCTGCACTGTTGAACGATAGTACAAGTGGGTGGATCCAGTCCGCTGCAACTGGAACAACAAGATCGTCTGGCCAAGCACCAATCTCTGCTTAGGGAAGCATTACCTACAAAAGACAACTCCATCAGCCCCCCCTGCCGTCCCTGTCTTTGACGCTCTGTCGTTAAAAGACCGTGGTCAAGACGAGACACGTGACTAACCTTGTTTTGATCTAACGCTGACAGCCAGAGTGCGCTATTTATTGTTCACTGTCTCCTTTTGCTCAAAACCGATTTATGTTTATTCTTCCAGCCTGCATCTGAGGTAATAATTTCCCATGTTACCCTGTCGGACAATTTCTTAAAACCTCCCCTCTCTATACCGCGATCTCTGGGACAAAAAAAGAAAAGAAGAGGGGACAGTGAGATCAACCCCCCCCCACAAAGGGGGTGTTACTGCTCGCCAGGGTTAGGGTACCATATTTTTAGTTAATACAAAGATGAAGGAGCCCCTTTGTCACAGTACTCCCCTAGTCAACGAACGCTCGCTATCTCTAACAGCCGAATAATCCCATGAGATACGGGCTGGACAGTGGTTAGGGAAAGTAGGATTCCATTTGTTTGCTTGTTAAACAGTCGGCTGTTCCGGTTTAGCTGCTGTTCTTTTACCCATCGTCCCCTGCGCACCCGATCGGTGACGTGCCCGAAACACCAGCGGAGGATACGAACTAAGTCATCATGAAAGAGGACGGTGCGGCGCGACCGACCCCTTGAACGAATCTAGTAGCCATTGTAGTTGTACACCAGCCTCCACACGGGAGACAGCCCTGGTAGGGAGAAACGTACTGCCGCGGCTGTCCGCTAGAGAGCCTTGCTTATCACTCTGCGCCACTCGAACAACAACAACAACAATAAAAAATTCTAATCGCTTTATTTTTAGATGCAGGAGAAAACCAGCACTTGGGACCCTTAGCCTTGGCAGTTTAGTACACAGAGACCACCCGTCCCCTGCAGTTTACCTGGTGCGCATTAACCCAATGGCGTAGTTAGACAGACGGGTTGCGGCCCCTCGGGCCACAATTAAAACCGCCATTCTCACCGCGCCATTTATAACGAACACATTACAGACACTGGAATTATGTTTGGTTCCATAAACCAGCGCCTGCTTCCATGATCACTGGCCTGGGTGATTTGCGCAACCACAGCCGGCCGCAGCGATGGACGTGCCAGAAATATGGGGAAGTAACGAACCCTCTGACAACACACGTGTCGCTCGCGCTCTCCGACCGGCCTCGGTTTAAATCACAGAGCCGAGCGAGATTAATTAAAATGTCGGCCCGACGGAGGAGTGCTGCACCAGGCGGGGATAAAACTGCTCAGGTTATTGAGCAAAGAAAGAGAACACGCGACTGTTTATCAAACGCGTGTCGGAATGACAACCGGTCTATGTGGAAGTGTGGGTCGTCTCAAAGAGGAATTTTTTTTTTTTTTAAATTCAAAACAAAATTAACCAGAGTAAAACGAATATTTCGTTTAGATGTCGGCAGCCCTGACACCATAACGCGGCATGTATTTGAGTAGCGGGCGCTGCAAGCCATCCCTGCGATTTCAGCTCCGACTGCAAATTAAATTCTCATATTCCTCAGAACGCACACATTTTAATTATCCTTCTGTTTTAACGTTACAGAGGTGTTTGTTTGTAACCATGGAGACATGACAGCCAGCCAGACTCGGAGACTTGTCGGATGGGACTGCTGTTTGTTCTAATGTTTATCGGGTAGTGCTGTGTTGTGTCAGGCAATCCTGGTAAGGAAGCGTAGTGCCTCGGTTATCCGCTAGAGAGCGTTGCTTATCCTGTGTCACGAAAGTCGCCGGCATTTCGACTTCGGCAGGAAATTTCCTACCAGAACCTGGAACGACCGGAGGAAATCCATACGACCGGCTGGTGAAGAGAAGACACCATCCGGAACAGTCTAGTAAACTAACCACCCGGCTACTGGCTGCCCATTGCCCAACCCGGCATTATTTAGAGGATTCAATTTTCGTTGCCTTACTAGTGTTAACGTAATTACCTTTAGTCGTGTTACTACTAACGCGGTGATGCTAACCCCCCCACCTTCTAACTCTTGTAATTATTAACTGTTAATTTACACCTATTAATATAGCAGAATCTTTATCTACAACTCACTGCCTTTGCGGCAATCAGAACTTAATATAATAAAGGATTTTCAGCGCCCGATAAAGAAAGAACTCTTTCAGATATCGACGAGTAATGTACTATAAAGACTTCACTCGTTCCGGGCTTACAGCCTCCTTAAAAAGCTATTTATTTTTTGTCACAAAATCTGTTAATGGCCTTGGAAGTAGCTCTAATCGTGGCTTTAACGCATCGTGGAGTGCGTTCCGTAAGATTCCAGGAGACAAGCCCCTCTGGGGCCCTGTAAATGTTCGTCCATGAACACCATGCATGGTTGGTCGAGAGAAGAAGGCAGCTGTGCACATGCGATTGAGATCAAGAGTCGAGTTGACCAAGAAAGATGTGTGAAATCCCAGTCACCTTCTGCAAACTAAACCTGTACAATACGGGTCGGATGGACGGTGGCGTCAACCTGAATATTCCATTCCCATCTGGAGGCAACGAACGATCTGATGTCACCTGCAATAGAATAAGGGGATCACATGCCTCTGAACACAGCACAGTCTCCGGCAGCCTTGACTGATGCAGTGGTATTTGTGGGAGTTTAACGTTTCACTGGATATCTGCCAATGTCCGCATCCTGCATCTATTGCAAATGGATGAAGTGTAATTCATTGGACCACGGCTTGATTCCTCAGTAAAGATGCTCCAGTAACTTTTACGGGCGGGTTTCCTTGTTCTTAGCACCGATGAGAAGTTTCTGAACAGGTGGCTGTAATGCGTAGCTCCTAGCGCATTGTTCGAGTGGAAACAAGTGCATCTTGTTCATTTTTGAAGACTTCTGTAGACTCTACCTGTCGAGTTATGCCTTCCTGAGCTGTTTCCAGTATATACCCCTATTGCAGGAGCATTAAGAAGGCAACACATTGAAGGAGCACGAAATTGCACTTTTTGAACCATTATACTGTTCTATCGTATATCTAGTGGCCAACATAATCACTTAGATTTGATTTTAGATAAGGGAATTAAAAAATTTACTTCGAGTGTCTAATTTTTTTGGACAGGTAGTTTTCCTAAACAAGGCTTTGCTTAGGTATACTACTGAGAGTAAATAAATGTCACGTAAACCGAAAGCTAATCAATGAGAATAATAAAAGAAAGACGAGGAAAGGTAACAAGAAGAAACAATAAAAGCACCATATGAAAGTTTAAAGATTCTGTTTGCTAAATATAATTTCCATCTTAATAATAATATATATGGTCAGCACCTTTTATGTTGACTGAGAATCAAATACGATAATTTTGACGTAAAGCCCCCTTTTTGTTTTGGGTTATTGCTCTGGAAACCGAGCTACGTGGGAAGTAGAGGCTGATATAAAATTGATGGATGTCTCTTCTGCGCCATTTGTTCATACAGTCGCAAAGCTTTTGCGCGCGGGGTAACACACGATCAAACTTACCTCCAAATCGGAGAACGGGCTAACACACGATCAAACTTACCTCCAAATCGGAGAACGGGCTAACACACGATCAAACTTACCTCCAAATCCGAAAATACCTCACAGTCGGAGTCTCCGTCTAAACAGTGGTCTGTTGCCATCTCTTGGAATATACTTTGGTTTTTTCTTCACTCTGGTCCCTTTAACTATTCTAGAACATTGACTTTGATTTTTGCTGCTGTCCCGCTCCCTGAATGTTTTTTTTTTTTCCGCCTACCCTTCACCGCGGGGGTCCAAACTCGCCGCTGACTTCCTAGAACAATGGTTGAAGTTTCCAGCGAGCGTCCATTTAACGAGTCGACCGCCAGAATGCGTCTGCTCTCACTGTTACTTGTCTTCAAGTCCCGCTCCGGAACAATCGACATGTTTGCTCTTTCTTTTGTTTTACTTTCATCTTCCCTGGCCGACCGGTTCAAACCAGTTGTTAGCGCTTATTTACATAACCAAACCTATATGCGCGCGGCGTTTTTGCGGCAGTTGTAATTTCTCCGAATTGGCGACAGGTGTGAATTTTAAACTGATAGCGGAGAGGAGATCAAAACGGCTAGAGTGTTACATCATCGTATACGTACACCTGGGCTGTATGAGTAACTTCTGTATATATTTAAAAAAAATTCCGGGTCCCAAAATAAGCCCCTACCCCCTTTCCTTCTTTTTTTTTTTTTATTACTAACCCGGACTCGCTTTGAAAACTTGACGAGTGCCGTAGATAATAAACACGGTTACTGTATTCATTTAATGGCTTTGCTGGCTAATTAATAAGCTACTAAGAAATACATTTCTTTCATGTTCCTCTTTATCTGATCACACTGTGGCTCACCTTTGGTCTAAAATTTTTCGTTCGGTGCTGTTTTCTAGAAACGGTCAGCACGGTTTACAGATACAATGTCCGGGGAAAAAATTTAAAAAAAACTTAGAAAGCGGACAATTCTTAGTGATAGAAAGTCTGACTGGAAGGTACCTGTGATCGAAAGGGGTGTGCGATGGGGTGGTGTCTTCATAACGGAAACACTGACTGTGTGTAGAAGAAACCTTACGGTCTACCGGTGTGGTGGCCTCGAATAGTCACTGATTCTCTCTTTAAAGCTTCCAGTTTTTTTCTTTCTCTTTTGTGTCATTACTTTAAAAGAAAAATGACCAAAAACTTCAGACATATTCTGTCGTGCTGGCTAATTGCTGGTTGCGTGATAACAGGCCTTAAAAAATATCTGTACTCTTAACTTTCAAATGCGGCTAATTGGCGCAGATTTCACCATTTGCTTCGAGAAACATGGCGCCTACCTAGCACGTGTCAGCTCATTGTGTGGACCATGTTCTCATTTAAAAGTCCGCGGAAACCATACGACCTCTTCGTTATGTGGACAGGAAACCATTTGAAACCAGATTTGATAAACTGATAAAATCTTTAATAAATAATAATAATAATAATAATAATAATAATAATAATATAATAATAATAATAATAATAAGAAGAAGAAGAAGAAGAGAAGAAGAAGAAGAAGAAGAAGAAGAAGAAGAAGAAAGAGAGATTTGAAAAAGAAATGATCTGAAAAATAACAACGGATAGGACTGAGTTATCAAAGATGCCAAAAAATTGGATATCGTTGAAATTGGGAATATTTATTTGTGTACGCGCCGGAGGTTAAAGTTCCGACTTGGCGATAAGGAAGACTTTGAAGTTGCCATGTGATAACCGCCGATGTCTAGCGGATTAGTTCGGCGTGACGTCGCCATGCAAACTGTTCTGTCGGGTTACCTATATACCTGCAAAAGCCATTGTTAAATTGAAAGGAGTAAAAAAATGGCAACTTTGATAGTAAGAAGTTGTCTGAGCACCAAAAGCGAGATAGATGAAGATGACAGACATTTTGGCTGCAGTCCGCTGTGAGCAGACGGTGAGAAGCGGTCAATAGTAGCAAAAGAAAGATTGAGAGAAAAGCTGAGTGAATAAAATTTAAACAGAAGTCTGCTGAGAGAAGACAGATATTTTGACATCGTTTAAAGTTATAACCGATGTGGAAATTCTCTTTCTTCTTCCGTCGCCCTCCCTGTTGTCTAACAAGTAAAACTCTGGCTGCCGTCGGCCGGTCTTCAGTTTGTAAAATGTAAATATTAGTGATGCAAAGCAGCTCCATTTTAGATTCTGTTTGAAGCAGCAGACGAGTATCGATGTGTGGTTCCTGGTGATGTACAAGATTTTAAAAAGGTCTGGTTATACGATAGGTGGGGAAATGGTCTTCACGCGAGCAGGCAGGCCAGGCAATATACTTGGCAGGGAGTCTACGATCGACTGCCACCAAGACTACGGCCTCGGGGAGAACCATGTAAAAGCTACACGGACACTTCGAAACAAAACGAGAACTCTTACGACTTGATGGCTCCTGGCGCCATTATAGTTCATGAAGCCAACAGCCGTTTAAAAGAAGAAACAATACAGCTTCTAGGGGAATAAAAGTACTTCGGAAAACAAATTGGCGACACTAGTATCAGAAGGATTTGATTTCAGATGTGATGCTCGCGGTCGGTCAGTGCTGTAGGTCTAAGATAGAGCTGGTAAGTAAGCTACAGTAAAGCAGGCCCCTACCTACCTGATTCCACTCACGTTCTACACGGGCACCCTAAAACAAACCCGACTTACTACTGTTAAAAAAATTGCTTTTTAATGAATGTAAATGCATTTCATTTCTTTGCTGTACATTTAAGGCATTTTCTTAATTTGGAATTTATCTCAACTTCTAAAACGTCCCGCAAAGTAACACACTAAAGGATTTCGAACGATATTTCTGCTAGAACATCCAGTCGGCCTACTAAGCATAAATATGGATTATTGTGCTAAAAACTATTAGTAATCAGTTATCTGCTGTGCTTGCTACGATTAGTCTATCTAGGTGTGTGTGGTGTGTGTGTGGTGTGTGTGTGTGTGTGTGTGTGTTGTAGGCTGCGCAAATGTCCTACTTAAAGTAAGACTATCAATAATAAAAATGGTGGGAAAATTCTCTCAGAAGTAGCTGGTTAAACGAGTCTCTAGATGCCGAGGAATCAGAAAACGTTCCCACAATGCAATACAAAGAAAGCCGATTTTCCTTTCACCCAGAGAAGTGTTACAGCTACTACCGACTCCATGATCTCAGTTTGCAAGCTCTCTCGGGTTGTTTCGGACGAATCTTTTAATGGGGATAGGGCAAAATTATTTAAAAGAGCGTTGCACTGTAGGAACTTAGTCTTAGTTATGGACGAATAAAATCGTGCTTCAGAGTCGATGTACTTTCGCTTTAGCCATTTGTATAAATTATCATCTATGTTTTAACCAAGTTCCTATGGATGATGGACATTTTAATGGACCAGAGAAAAGTGGAGCGGCCGGCACGACAGCTGGAAGACGGGTTCAGGGGGCTATGCACAGCAACAACAGCAACGGCAGGACGAGGACTGGAACCTTCTCGTGGTGTCCTGCGTCGGGCCGTCCTCGATGGCCTACGAATCCAGCCCAATCCATCCGAGCTGCACAGTGGGAGACGAGCTCCCTCCCCCCTTTTTGGCAACCGGAGATGTTCGCCCCGTCCTGCATCTCCGGTCTCTTCTGCTACGGGCGGGCGATGTCGAGATGAACCCTGGGCCTTCCTGCTCAGGGTGCACTAAGACAATTCGTCGAGATTTCTCCCCCATCATCTGCTCTGCGTGCGGTGAACATTTCCACGGAAGCTGCGCCGGCCTGTCTCGATACCAGAAGGACACACAAGGCTTCGTCTGCAGCCAATGTTCAGGAAATAATGTCGCCAATCCGGCTAAGCAGACTGTACCGTTGGGGAAAAATCGGATGTGCTTCGTCTGCAAAACGAAGTTTCGTCTAACGTGCCATCCAATTAAATGCCAAACCTGCACAAATGTCTGTCACAGGGCATGCACAAAGCTACCAAGATATGAAAGGAATGTGACCTGGCGCTGTGGCACCTGCTCAGACACACATCCGCATTTGCAGTACATTACACCACCAGCACCTCCGCCAAACAAGCTCGGCTCTGCGTGCCGATTCAGACTCGTTGCATCAAGAACCCCGTTAATCTGAAAACACTGAAAAAGGGGCTTCCACCTTAAATGCGCACGCGAAACGCGCACCGCCCTTGAAAGGCTCCGATCACTGAACAATTGGGCTTGTCAAACGTGCCAGGATTCCCTTGGCAGCCAGCCAAATCTACCAACCCCCTGCAAATAGCCCCCCCAAACACTCTCAACACTCTGACCATTCTCCAATGTAACTGTGACTACCTGGCGTAAAAAATCATAGAATTGGGTTGTGCTGTCAGGAAATATGACGTTGACATTGTGGCCATCCAAGAAACAAAGCTTGGTCTCGAGGACCCAACACCGGTGCTCGACGGTTATGACGCCCTACGTAAAGACAGGAGTGGCAGTGGTACCAAATACCATAGAGGCGAGGGTCTCCTGATGTTCATTCTGAAGGGTCTCCAGTACTCCGTCGCCACTACCAACCCAGTCGCTCCCGTGGAGACTCAAAAAATCTTCCTCCCGATCTCAAGTAGACGTCAAATTGCCATCTCGAACATCTACTATCCGCCAGAGAGATCAGACTCCACGACCAGAGCGTCAAACCCATCACAATGGCTCAACAGTCTACCGACCGACCTAGGTCTCATCTGTGGGGATTTCAACGCTCATCATCCGCTCTGGGATGAATATGCCCACACTGATAACCGCGGTGCAGCCCTCCACCAATGGTGTGAAGAGAACTCAGAGTTCGTCGTCAACGACGGAACCCCAACGAGAGCTTCGCGCTGTCATCAAGGATCCGGTCTGAGCGCCCCAGATATCAACATCATCGACGTACATTCTGCAGAACGATTCTACTGGGAGCCACTCAATGAGCTTAACTCTGATCACCAACCAATAATCATAAGGTGGAACCAGTCCATCCGGTACGAGCGCCAGAAACCTCGACTGCTTCCAAACTTTCGTAAAGCCAACTGGTCCTAATACCAGCAGCTTCTCACAGACGCCATACCGTCAATCGCAGATGAAAAGGCTCCTTCAAAAAAACTCAATGCCTTCATCCATGCTTTAAAGAATGCAGCCACTATTATCATCCCACTGCGAGTCTACAGGCAGAAAGAGACATCTTTGATGAACAATGAACTAAAGTCACTCATCAAGGAGCGTAACCGGTTACGGCTGGACCTGACAAACAACAGAATAGCCTGGGAAAAAAATGCAAGCAGATCGCCGCCGAAAAAACAGACGAGGCCAAAAGGTCGGCCTGGAGAACCCATCTGACCAAAATCGCCTCCGAAAAAGACACGGCACGGGCATGGCTGACAGTCAGGGCTCTCAAAGACAAGAAACCACAGCCCTCCGACAAAGCAATCAAGTACCGTGAGAAGGAATGTTTCAGTGACCGTACGAAAGCAAACGCCTTTATCCATGCGTACGCATTTGTCAGTGGTCGAAAAAGTGACAAAACATCCAGATGGGCAGTAAAAGAGGCGAGGAAAGGGCTAAGAAACCTCAACACGTGTCCGAGGCAGACCATTGAGCAGGCATTCAATCACGAAGAGCTGGAAGTTGCACTTGCACAACTGAAAGCCGGGAAAGCTGCAGGCCCTGATGACATCGCGCCAGACCTTCTCAAACATCTACCTACCGCTGTATCAGCAGAAATTCTGAAAATCCTAAAACACAGCTGGCTAGAAGGATGGTGCCCACAGTCGTGGAGAACCGCTGTTATCGTCCCATTTCTGAAGAAAGGGAAAGATCATCCACAAGCAATAGAAAGCTATCGCTCCATCGCACTCACATCTACCATCGGGAAAGTGCTAGAGTGGGTGATTGTAAACCGTCTCTCATGGTGGTTAGAAGAGCATTCGTTGCTGAGCCCGTGGCAAGCTGGCTTCCGTAAGAGGCGCAGCACTGCGGACCAATGTCTCCGGTTGTCACAACACATTGCCGACGGCTTTCAATCGTTACAGAGATTCCGGACCGGGATCGCCCTCTTCGATTTCAGTGCCCAGAACAAGGAAGATGTCAATCACAAACTGCAGACAGAAGTGGATAAAGTGGTTTCCTGGAGTGATGAAGCGCGCCTCACCCTCAACACGTCAAAATGTGAGGTGTCATTCTTCAGTTTTGCATCCAATGAGGCACGTTGGCAGCCGAACATCACCATTAAAGGCTCACGCCTCAATCATAATCCGGCTCCAACCTTTCTTGGCGTGCGCTACGATAGACAGTTGTCCTTCAATGAACACGTCAAGACGACCTGCCAAGCGATGTCAAGTAGAACAAGCCTCCTCTGCGCCCTTGGGAGCACAACTTGGGGATGGCGGCAAGCGGATCTACGTACGGTGTACATTGCTACCCAGCGCAGTCTCGCGGAATACGCTGCACCAGCCGGGGCACCCTGGATTTCCAAAGCCAACTTGAACAAGCCAGAGAGTGCGCAACTAAACGCCGCACGCGCCATCACTGGCCACCTTCATCAACCCCGGCAGAGTTTGTCCTACAAGAAGCCAACCTCACTCCCCTAGCCACTCGTTTTAGGACCCCGTCCCTTCTGAAAGCTGACTCTTGGTTTCACCTCGCCGTGACAGACCCAAGGAGATGGATGGCAACGCGCGACGTGAAGCGCAGACTGGCAAGAAGCGACTGGCGAAGTCAAGTGTATCCTGGCCTGACGGAACTCAACCTCCTGCAAGACTTTATAATCACGCTACCTCCCTCCCACCGTGGGATCGCCCACCACCAGCGCCCATTTTGCTGACACCGGCTGACAAATCGATGCCAACCTCCATACAGCTTGCAAGAGCTGTCCAGACCATCAAAGATGCGGCGAAACCGACATTCAACTCTACATTGATGGATCCACTATGGAAGGTGTCAGGAACGGCGGAGCTAGCTTAGTGATCCTACAGGGGACGGATCTCATCCACCAATGGCATGCAAGTGCGCACAGCAGTTCCTACCTGTCCGAAAAGGTGGCACTACAAACCGCCTTCGAATGGTTAGAGAATCAAGATGACTGGCATTCCGCGACTATCGTCTGTGATTGCAAATCATTAGTCGAAGCCGTTGGCAATCCGCTACAACCAGATTCTTCCATGCTGGCGCTGCAATCGACCATCTCCCAACTACTAACAACCAAGGAGGTACGCACAGTCTGGGTACTCGGCCATTGCAACCTGATGGGGAACGACATAGCAGATAAACAGGCAAGGTTGGGCTCAGCCGCAACACAAATCGAATAGGGTGAAGATGCATCCACACGCCAGGTTATCATCCGCCGACTGGATCGACGCCAGCCAACCCAACACGCCAGACTGCAATCACTGCAGACAAGCACGCAGAGCGCGGAGAGTCTACTGGGGAAATCAGAACTGACGAACCTCATCAGGTTTCGGTCCGGCCATCATCCAAAACTCCGACGCTGGCTGTGCCTCACAGGCAAAGCCGAGACCGACATCTGCCGGTTCTGCGCGGAAGAGGAAGAGTCATCCGAACACCTTTGGATGCGCTGTCCTGCCTTCCTGGTGGACCGTCATCACCATCAGCTGGGTCTCTCCTACGACGAACTCTCTCGACTTCCACGTGCAGCCACAGCGCCACTGAGGACTATCCTCAGGCGCCTGAGGTGACGCAACAACAACGACAACAACAACAACAGTAACAGGAATACTGGAGTTTTAGACAGTGTTGGGGGGGGGGAGAGAAACATTTAAGATTGTAAACAGTAAATAGCTGCTTTATCTCGCCTTTAGATGAGGTCGCCCTTCCGAGAAATTATTCAAGAAGTAATCCCGACTTCATTAGTGGACGTCTTGCTGCTGCTGCTGTTGTTGTTGTTGAGCGAGTTGGACTTCCGAACAAGGCTTTTTCAATGGCATTGCATCCCGTAAAGACAAGTGGCCTGTTCTCTGTCGAGTCCTCCTCGTGATTGAGAGACGTTCGTCGAGCCGACAAGCGGCCCGGTCCACCCGACACCGGGGACCCCAAGGACCCGGGAGGTCGCTCTCGCGTCGGGCTGCTGCTGTTGTTGCTCACGTATACTTTCTTTCGCCACACCCGACCGTATTTGATTGCTCACCGAACCCCAAACGCCTCGTTACCTGAGGTTCTGACCCCCCCGTTCCCCATTCTGACTGGGTTCTCGTTATTCAAGACAAACTGCACCTTTCGATATTTTGTGTCCCGCGAAGAACTGAAGAGCTCTTCAGAAGAAAAGAGAGGAATTTCAACAGTTTGGCGTCACGCGGCCGAGAAACAAACCACGGAGCGAAAAGACTGATTAAAGGTAAATAGTTCATTTTTTTAAAACTCTTCCAAAGGAGAACAAAGAACTTTTTAAGTAGCAATGGGTAATTAAATAATTAATATTCAAAGCTGTGTGTCCGTTTCTTAAAAAGTGGGCTTAGATATATAAACGTGAGGTAGGTAAATAACTAATGTAAAGTACATCTCCCAAGTGATGAGCTGTTGTTTAATGCTAGTATATGGCGGCGACTTCTTTCCCGCTTAAAGATTATCCCGAAGTAGATAAATCAAAATGGAGATTTCTTTACCATGGAATACTGGATTATCTTATTTTTTTTAAACAGCGATTTATTTAACTTTTTTTAGCACGTGTAAAATCATTAATACTTTAATACTTTATTAAACTCAAGGACCACAACATCTCTTTGTAAATGTCCCTGGAAGGTTAGCGGATAGCGGCCTCCACAAAATATAGTCCTCTTATTGTTACTTTTCTTGCCAAACAAACGGGCAAGAGCAAGGAGAGAGAAAAAGAGAGGGAGACGGGGAAGAAAGAGGGCAGGGAGAGATGAAGAGAGGGACGGAGGAATGGAGAGAGAGAGAGAGGGTTTTCCATGTCGTTGTGTGTTGAGATTCGACTGCTTAAACCCGAATGGTGAGTGGTGAGGAGTTCTTCGGGCCGTGATTTCGCTGTCAGATCCCTTTCCAGTTTGAACTGAAGGGGAAGTATGGCTCCCCCTTAGGTCGGTGCTAAAAATTTAAATGTCGAGAAACGAACCAAGCCTCCCCCCCCCGTCAAATCGCTCGCTTTCAGTTTCTCCCGGAAAAGAGAGCGGGCGGGTCAAGAGGACAGGAAGACAGACGAGAGACGGGCGAAGAACCCGATCTTAATTCAGTCGACAAACAAAGCAAAAGTCAACACGGCCCCGAACGATTCTAGAATAATTGTGAAATGCACCGACTTCTCGCGACTCTTAAGCGTCGAGGAGAGCTGAGCAAATACAGCGTAGTTTGTATGCTGCAAGTAGAAAATATAGGATTGGAAGAAGACACTGGCATAAAAAAAAAAAGACAAGATAATGAATATTTTTTCTTTTTTTAAAAAAAAAATAAGGGGGGGGGTTGGTTTAGCTGAGCTCGGAAATTTCCTAACACTTTTTTTTACTCGTTTTCCCCAGTCTTCGTTAGGGAGTCTGGCGTAAAATAAATTTAAAAACCGGTAGTGACGTCACCTTGCTGCCAGTTCGGCATCCGTCTGCACGGCTTGAAAACTGAAAGACTTGGGCAAAGCTGACGAAAGAAAACTCCAACAGACCTACAATTAACGTGGCATTTGCCATCTTCCGTGCTGAATGTCACGTAGATGCCGCGTCAAGATGGTGCATACGGTTCTCTGCGTTGTACGATTACCAACCAATCGCCAACGTTGATCCTCGATTAATCTCACATCCGGCCACCTCAGAGCCGATCCAACTTGCCTCGTCCACAGAGCCAAGTGACGACTCTGGCAGAATATTAGAGGAGAGAACCCCACAGTATATTTTGCCAAAATATTTAATAAATTCAATTTTCTTTTTAACTTGTTAAGTAAAATTAGTTGAGTTCATGTCGTATTATGGCGTCACCGTAGCATAAGAGAGAGACCGTTCTTTAGGCAGAATTTCTGGGAAATAATTAAAAAATTCAATTTAAATTGATTTTGACTCTTAATTTTAAAAAGAGAGAGAGAGAGAGGAGAGAGGAGAGAGAGAGAGAGGAGAGAGAGAGAGAGAGAGAGAGGAGAGAGGAGGAAGAAGAGCTATTGTGACATTGCTACTATTGTTTTAATTGTTCTTATTTTATTTCATACAATTCCTACAATGACGTACCGGAAGAGCGGGTTTTAATTGGCTACTGATTTTAAAGGAAGCGGAAAGAGGGGACGGCTAAAAACAGTTCGAAGAAACCTTGTAGAACCCCTTCATCTCTGTGTGCTGATTGGCGCAGTTACACCATAAAGAATCTTAGGGTAAGTCTCAACACACAGAGACAGGGTTTGACAAAAGCCTTGATAGTAGAGTCATACTAACCCATACCAGGCTGTATGCACATGAACCAGCAAGAGTCTTTCGGCGATTTGCTATATTTGATATCGAGAAGAGAACCTAACCTCTCGATCTGAGCCGTCAGAAAAGATGGAGTCACCAAAGCAGCACACAATGTATCAGAGCAACATTAAGGCCTACAGAGGCCAAAGACATAGTATAGGAAAGCCCTTCCCTCCTGCTTCCTTAATTTTAGTTACATGTCCACCTCAGATTAATATTTAGGCTGTCAAAAGTACCATCTATGAATCAACTCGACCGTACGTACTTTGCAAAAATTCAAATATAATTTTCCGTATCGACGATTGCAGAATAAAATGAACAAAATGGATACAACATTTGTATTAGGTACAATATATTTGACTTGATATCTCACGTTTCATCAGGAACAGGAAATAAAAAAATCTAATTATAAAAACTATGATGTATATAATTTCATAGTCGGTGGGGTGTGTAAATTGTTCCATTTGGGCTCATCTCAAATCTGCGCCCATAATACCAGCCATTGTTTGGCTCTGGTACCCGTCACACAAGATTGAAAAAAAAAATTTTTTTAAAAATTGTTTATATTTATAAAATTTCGCTAAATGAAGTCTAATTTTCTGTTTGACTTTTTGTGCAAATTAGCCGATTAGTTCCTCTGGTGGGAGCTATCGAAATAAATAAGACTGGGCCCAAGCAGATCGACAGCCTCTTTCCCCATCGATAATTCCATCGGTCAACAGATGTAGGAAAAAAATGTGTATATGTCCATTTTCTTCCTATACTGTTTAAAATAGAGATAATATATGTATATATAAAAATAACTTACCTAAAATTAGTTTTCGTGATTTTAATAAACGACAGGAGGTTTAGAATGATGATTTCGTATATATATATGCACGTGATTTAAATGAATGTTAAAATAGGAGATTCACAAAACTGGCTGCATTACAATAACAACGGAATCTAACTGGAGATTTCTCTCCCCTTTTATCGCATAAAGTCATCTGACAGTCAATTAATGAAAACAACCAACTGAATCTAAATTAATACAAACAAAACGCCACATTCTATGTTTGGAAAGATCACGAGATATACAGATGAGTGAGCCGGTTAAATCACACTCTCTTATACCAGCTTGAAGGTGGGTAGGAGGTGATTTGTCCCCCCCCCAACACGTTGGTGATGGGGCTCCAGCCAGCCAGTAGGGAGGATGTTTTGTTGTGTGTGGCTGGATTCCATTTGGAAACCCTGTTTTCATAGCATCGGATTTTCTCTGCCGCGAAAAACCGGTCGGCAAACAACTTCCCTTAGCTATAAGCAAGCAAGCGGACGGCAGTCGGTTATCTCGCGCACCATGACGCGCCGGTGCACGGAAAGGAGAAGAGAAGCAGCCATCACGAGGACACCAACGGCAAAGCCCCTGCAACGCTTGCTTTTGTCTGTCTGTCTGCTAGCGGTGTTCTATCTACAAGCTGTGATCGGCCCTTTCCCAGCCGCCATTCGGTACAGTTTCGCCCCGCCCCCCCCTTCCTGGGGTTCTCCACGTCATCAGTGGTCAATCCACGTTTTTCTTACCACCAACACAGGTCCACGGTTCGATAATTTATTTTTATTAATTATCTCCCCTTGAGCTGCTCTCCATTTTCTTTTATTTTGTCCCGCCGGACGTGGGTCACCTGTCTCTTTGTCGTCAGTCCGTGTATTTTCCGACTGATTCACCAGCGACTAAAGAAGCCAACAGTTTCTCTTATGTATAAGTAAATGAACGAAGTGACACACTACCGGCTGAACCTGACACAGAAGGCAGGGGACGTCTCCCCTGCCACCTTATTAGTGGTAAAAGACGAAATAATGGCTGCGTGTTTCGAGAATATTTCTCAGGTGTTTAGTCCCGTGGACTGTCCACAACACCCGGAAAATAAAAACTAAATTAGCGCTTAAAACGAAACAGAAAAAAAAAGATGAGCATAATGATGGCATTCTCAATTAATTAGAAGTCGTTATATGGCCACTGTAAATAGTAAATCGCGTGAGGCTTAGGGTAATGTCCACGGCTTGCGAAAAGTTGGGTAGCTTAATGGATTTCATGCGCTAATTCAGCGAAACTTTGCGCTGTGTCTCGGCGGAAACACTCGGTTGTGAATGACGACTTAAAATATGTTGTTATTTTAACAGCATCAAAGTCCTGCTTAAGTTCTGGATGTTTATGGTGACTTTATCAAAGCGGGGTTGGCGGAGCGGGTGTCCAATTACAGCCCTTCCCCGTCTACACTTAGCACTCATCCCAGCTCCCTGTCGATCGGCGCCACCATTCGTCATATAACAGACAGAAGTGCAGAGCCGGAAGACAGCTTAAGAAAAAGAGAAGATTCCATTTTCACCTGTACTGCTTTCAAGAAGACCTCACCAGAAACAACAGTTCTTAACCTACAATGTATTTTTCTTCCCCCCCCACCCCCTGGAACTAAGTAAAGGTTTATTTTTTAAACTTCACCTGACATGTTATCAACAAAATACCAAGCACTTCCCCAACCCGGGCCATACCCGCGCGCCCTTCGATGTCTGACGCGGAGAGAGTGCTTCTAGATCGTGAGGGTTATGCTTCCGTTTTTTTTAAATTTTAAAGTTTCTTTGAATAACCAAAAGCTTGTTCCTGCTCAACCCGTGTCAAGGGTTTTCGACATCTAATGCCTTTGATGACAATAATTTGTCCGTCATCTGTCTGCTCGGCCGCTGAATTCAACCATTTAATTAATTTGTCACAGTTATTTTGCACTCGCTAAGATGTTTTCCTCTTACTTTTTGTTTAAGTTCTTATTGAGAAATAATACAAGGCGGAAGCTAAAGCAGCCTCGTCCTCGCCGGTCTTCGTCAGAAGAACCGCTTTCTGTGGAGTCGAGCACTTCACAACCTCACCATCAATGACGAATCTTAGCATTAACGATTAGTCCGTCCGCTAAGTCGATTCATTTCTGCTGGTTAATTAATTTGTCAGAATTAATTAACAAAATCACTGTCAACAACAAATAATGGTCACACGATGATAATGGATACCGCCATAAGGATACAGCTGTATTTATTTCAACTTGTGCCCCGATAAGTTCGTAAACTTCAGAGAGAGAGAGAGAGGGTTAATAGATAAAATAAATTTAAAAAATAAGATGGCAACCTTCAAAATGCGTGTTTTTGGATACTTGTACTTGCCTATTAGCGCTGCTGGCGATCGATTAAATTAACTGAATATTATTCTATCCTATTACCGGGTATTTCAATCTTAACACCAGGTTATTTTAATTGACAGAGGAAGAGGATGCAGTATGTGGTAAGATCTGCGCATGCGTAGTAAAAACATTGGAAATCAGTTTGTAGCGGTGACGGTAAATGATAGATAAAGAAATAAAAAAAAGGTAAGTAGATTCTGATACGTGTATCAATAAAACTCTTGACACGACATCATTGTGTCCGTGTCAATTGGATCCGATGACATTTTAAACGGCTTGGAAGGGAAAAAACTCTTGATCGTTTATCAGATGCCCTAACCACTAAAGTGCCCACCTTTTCGCCCACTATGTCGATTTATTTCGCGAATAAAAGATGGATTGCAAATATTTTTTTCAACGGCACAGTAGCTGGGATTTTTATTACAATCAGATAAGTTCTCAATGAAAAGCAAAAGATACCATGATAAAAGAGAAACATTTTGGTTCCCCCTTCCCACCAATATTACAAGTGGCTACGAAATAATATACAGGCGAGCCCCTTCTCTGTCCTTAAATTCATGGCCATCAAATAGCCTCATACCATCGGGTTTTATCTTCACTCCGTACCTATAGAACGAGGTAGCACGTGTTTCATTTAGGTATTAAACATATCCCAAGGAATCTTTACTTATGGACCCATTTATTATCCTAATTCAGTGTCCATCGAACTCGTTCGTTGGTGTATTGTTCTATTTAAAGTGTCCAACATGTTTTATTTATTTAGCAGGAGTTTAGATTTAAAGACTCTGTCCACAGATACCATAAGCAATTAACGAGCGTTCATGATTGTTCATCATTTAACTTCGTTGGTGAAGGGAAAGTGGTGTTTGAACACTGACACAGGAGTAAAGATAACAAAGAAAAGGCACGAACTTCGTTTTCATTTTGATCTGAATTATTGCACGATAAAAGAAACATGAACACAGACTGACATCGATCGACCGACAGTAAGAGAAAGCAGAAAGACTGTTGGTGAGGGTAGTGTTAATGCAAATAGAGGAAATGCCAGAAACAGGGAAACTAGGAAGAATGCAGGAGGAACTAAACTAAGGAAAATAAATATACCAAAGAGTAAATAATGCGAAACTGAGAAGATGAAAAGGAAAAGAGAGGGAATACAAAAAGAAATTCAGACGGAGAAGTAGTAAAGAAGAGTGGAAAACTGAGAAAGGTAAAAATGAACAATAGTCAAGCTCAGCAACATCCAGAGTTAGGCTGGGGAGACGTAACACCTAAGAGTGTTGGTAAGGTCAGGAGGTTGTAGATAGGACAGAGAAATAAGAGCCGTGAGCTGCCAAGAAGATAAGCAAGACACTCCACCCCATGGGCAGTGATTGTGTTGCAACATTACACTTGTAGTCAATGTTTTGACAAAGAAGCATCTCTGATGCGGGTGCATGGTACAGATAGCATCAGCTATGCACGAGACAGGCTGGCGAAAACGTGGCTCCACAACGTCCACAAACTATGCGGGGATGCTGAAGTCGAGGATTCTTTTCGGCTATAAACTTTAGCAAAGAAATCAAACAATTTGTAAAGATTGAGTCCTTTAACTCTTATCCACTCAACGAAAATATTTTCTGGTACCAAAGTTGTTTTGGAATATGCGTGTGAGTGAATGTAACAGATCGTTCTCACAAGCAAAATTCGATCACTGGCTTTAAGTGTGCCATCAGTTTCACTTCCAAAAATCGGCCGTAGTTTTTCCTATTATTTAAAAAAAAAGGTATGTTTTCTTTTTAATGACTTATGACTCAAAAGTAGAAACAGAGGGTATTTGTCCTTTCGTCCGGTAAAAGCAACTTCTCACAAGTCAGGTATCACAACAGATGTTTGACGATACGGACTATACAACAAAGAGAGGACGACTTCCATGAAAAAGGGGTTCTGAAATCTTGGATGACATCGGAATGCATCTGCAAGATGATGGATGCCAAAATAGCTTCTGCACAGTTTATGCTGGACCATGAGTACGGGCGATTAAGAGCAAGTAATATCACGTTTGGGACATCCTTGTCTAACTGCAGTGAAAGGCGTAGAAATGACCACTTCTTGGTCGCACCCTACTTCGATCGATGTAATCAGACAGCCACAACGGATCTCTTTTTTGTTCACCGGAAAGTTGATTGTACGGTTTACTGGCGTAAGGCGCTCGCAGTCCAAATATAGGTGCCCCATTAGAAAATGGCCGTCGGGTTTGTTGGAGAACACTTATATTTATGGATAAAGGAAAAATTCTTGGGCTACAGTCATTTGCCTTAACTGTGGTTGCGAGATAAACGAACTGTAACGGATATAAAATATTCATGGAGTCTGTCGAGGCCTTTATCGGGAGTGAAGGGAGCAAAAGTAAGTGACATTTTCCAGCCAGATTTTCACATGTGGGTGGCTATAGGTTAGAATCACTGTAGGTCGTTTGGACCAGGCTACCTCCAGCCAATTGAGGGTCTTTTCACAAACTTTACCACGTTTCTTTTCTAATGACCCGTGCCTGCAGGATTTTGATGGTTGTTCCGCTTATGCGTGCGGACGAATGACCTCTGCGTGACGTCATTAATGTCGGAGGGTCAGGTTGTGCATTTTCATGGCCGCAAGTACAGATGGACGGACGGCACTCAAACGAAAGCTTTCGGGAATTTTTGACCGCTGAAAGATCGGGATAAGATTTCAGAGGATCGGCTGCCATCTCTCATGTCGCCTTGAGTTCGAATTTACCCGCCAATCAATATGAACCAGGCAGGGGAAATTTTCCGACAACTGCGCGTGAAGGAAAACCGGAAACAACCATATTTCGTTCATATGATCTGTTTACGGCGTGAATAAATGCTTAAAAATGGACGACAGCGTGAACTCGGGGGCCAAATTTGATGTGGGCCCTTTTCCCTTTCTGGTAGTTTCGCTGGCCCCTCCCCCCGCCCGTTTATCGTTTGCCTCACCACGGTCTACCTCCGTTCCGTCAGAACTATTCTTGCAAAATTATGACAGCCCGATTTGTGGCTGACCGACGTTCAGCCGGAGGTCGACACGAGTGAGGTCCCCTGTTAGTCCACTGAGACCGGGTCTGGGTACCTCGGCGGCTATAAATTCTAACGGCCTCACTGAAAGGAATGCGCTTCCACCGTGTTTATTAATTAATTAAATTTCCCGAAGGACGATTATCGATAAAGATTGATTATTTAATTTGTTTCATATGTGGTAAGTGTTCGGTATTAATGCTTTGTTTGCGATAACATTGTGAGAAATTACCGTCCGTGTTTCCATATAGCAGTAAAGGGTTAAACAGTCCGTTTTATTCTCTAGTGATATGCGGCCCGCTATACACATTCGGCTGTAGTAGTTTTCCAGATACGCGACTCTGGATAAACGTTTGGTTGCCCACCTGTACTTCGTAGTGCGAGTAACAGAAATGTAAGGGAGAAAACTCTCAAATAAGCACTGGCTTCTGTTACTGTTAAAGATGGGCTATTTCTCACGAAATTCTATCAATAAATAAACAATTAATTAGGCAAAAAATAAACCGGACTAATAAGTTTAGAAAATAAATCATATACAACATTATATAGTCACGGGTGCGAAAGATCTATTTACAGAGAAGCTGTCCTGTGCAAGAATCATCATCGAATGTCAGCTGACGTCCTATCGCCATCAGCTTCCTCTGCCGGCCAGTTTCAGTGGACTCCAGTTTCGTAATTAATTAAACATCAGTAAACTCTCGCTTGAGTTTCCCTTGACGACACAAACGCCAAATTTATCAGCAGCAGCCATGGATACACAGTGTTGGCTGAACGATCGATCGTCACGAGATCTGCCGCCTTAAATATCTTCCAAAAGGTTTATTTCTAATTTTCCAAATACTTTCCTGTTAACCCTTTGACGATAAAATTTAAGGGAGAGGTAACTGATTCTAACAGAGTAATCCTGTAAATCATCCGATTTCAAGGTTTCGTTAACTGTTGGAATAAGTGTGCGATTCAGAAGTGAGGAAATGTCGTTGTGACTTCTGGAATTACAACAGGTTAATTTATAATAGTACAAACCTGCCGGTGTATTAATTAATTCCCGATTATTCATTGCCATCATAAGAGGGAAACTTTTGTAAAATTAAAAAAGCAAAACAAATTTATACATTTAAAAAAAAACAACTAAATAAGCAACATCTGATTATAACCATTATATCTATAAGGTCACATCGACAAAAAAAACTAAAAACTCATAAATTAATCTGGTAATAAGATAAAATCAAATGCCAAACTATTTTCAAAAAGCAACATTATACAAAAACCTTAATAACGGTAGATCTGTTTTTCATTATTAGCAAATTGCGAGTTATTTCCCTTACCACGGGCTTAGTATTTTATAATGTTTTGCTCCAGAAAATAATATGTATAAAGATTGATTTTGTATCTCTGGACGCATGTGTGGGGATTTATAAAATCTATTTAACTTACAGTTCAAGCGAACTGGTGACTTTGCGGAGATATTTGTCCCTTAACTTACAAACATTTTCGAGAGGGTTTTCTCCTCCATTTTCTGTACGTAGCAGACCATACATTAGTCATTCGCACAAATAGAAATCCACATGGAGGTTCCAAACTACATCCTAAAATTAAACCAACCAGAATAGGAGACATGTCTTTGTTTACTTCCAGTAATCTTAGATATCCAACGTTAGAGCGCTTAATTTTTTCTGATCACTCAAAATCACTAAGATGCTTTGTTTCCCAAATCGTTTTGGTAAAAATTCTTCGGGCCAATTCTGTCTTGTTAAGACAAAGACACCAAGCCTGGACTGCATAGTCTGGATGATGTTGGCCAAAGGCTCCAAATAAAGTAAAAGAATGTCTGTGCTTCAATTTGTATAGTTCTGCTTAATACACAACATTAATTAGCCCCACTTAAATATACTGCTAATTATATTTTAGGATATATTAGATAATTAATCTGACATCTTCTTTGCCATCATTATTGTCATTTTTGCTTTTCTTGAAGAAGAAACCATGCGATTCCTCGTTATTGAAGGCAACAATAAAAAATGGTTAAAAGTTGCACTCGCATAAATGGGAAAGTTGTCTCTATACACTTCTGCGTTTGTTGACACCTCGAAGCTGAGAAATTAACACAAAATACCCCACAAATGTGTCACATGCACATCATCTTGGTGCAGCCACTTCATACAATCAGGATACATAAAAGAGAGTTCAAAAATATAATTGAAAACAAAGATACAGCAGTGATAAAATTAAAAGTATATTCTTACATTGCCTCCCCATCACCATAAGTGTCTGATGTTAGAATTAAATATGCTATGAAAGTAATGAATTTCAACTGGTAATTTTAGTTTCTTTTTTGCTCTTTCAAGCACTTAAAATTTTGAAGAACCAAAGGTTCCTGCTGGTATTGAAGATAATTCATGTATCCAAGAGACAGACACCTCAAAATCTAGTAAACTAAAGGTAAGTAATATATCAAACACTGATTAAATATTTTGGATGAGTAGCAGAGCATAAAAAACCAAAAATCATTGCTTGATATCTTTGATTATAAATACTAGTTACAACCATCGGCAGGTTTTTGACAGCATACTGACTAAAAGTTTAAGTTACACACAAACAACGTCTCTATAGAAATATTTACAAACAATTTTTGTTAGAACTTTGCATAGTTCATAAAGTACATTTGTTCACTATAGCTAATAATAAATTGAATGTTAGATATCTTGACAGAAGTAACAGTGGAAAGAATACATATTATTCAACTAATTGTGGTTTGTTTTTCACATATTGTGTTTACAATCCAGTTACTTTACAAAATCCTCTTTCGTGTTTCAAGGTGTGTGACTTGTCCATAGTCAGTACATCAGGATATCAGATCACATAATATCCAACTGTATTCCCTGAAAACAACCTGGAAACACTGATCCATATTCAAATTTTGTCATACAAATAACCTGTAAATAGTTAATAATCGTCCAAAACTAAACTCTCATGGAGTTTCTGCCAGTCATTGTTAGTAGTGAAATCCAGTATACATAATTCTCCCAGCTCATTTGGAACATCACAGTCCTTCAGTTTGATGGGTATCAAACAATGTTTCTTCCTCTTTAGATGCTCAAGAAAGGACTGTCTTAACTGGAATTTGTGCCAGTGGCTGCTGATAAAGTCAGGAGACAAAATCAGTAAAGTCTTGAAGCTGCTCTCAATGGCCCAAAGGCTGCTGTCAATCAGGTCAGTCCCAATTTGAAAATCTATGTTTGGAAAACAGCCTGAAATTGGAAATGCAGTGCAATAGAAACAAAACAACAAGGAATGACTTGTTAAATCGGTGATGTATGGATTAAAAACACTGAAAGCAAAGATTTATATCTAGCTACAAAGTAAAGCTGACGGAGAAAGATTAGAAAAAGAATGTTTGATGCCTGTAGTTTACTTATTCGATAATTAGAGATACATTTTCGAAGAAATATTTAATAATTCCTAGAACAACCTTATTTCCAAATGACAACCATTCCATCACAGCCAAGTTGTCAATGAAATCTTAAGGTCTTACCTCGAAGACTCATTTCTCCTCTCTCCTCTAAAGCTGGACGCAGTAAGAAATCCACCCAGGCTCCATCAACTGTAGCATGTAAAACAAAAAGTCAAATGTGTACGTTTGACATAATTTTTGGGGTCTAGACGAAACAGGAAATGTGTGGAATTTCCGGTTTTCGCACCAATCCTTTTCTGCTGCTGCTTCATTCTCAAACCTTTCATTTAACTTTATTTTCAGGTCATGTACTTTCACTTGAATGTCCTTATTTCTAGATTTAGCCAAAGATTCACAAACATTAAAGGCCATTTGTTCATATACTTTTGTTGCACAAACATCTACCATTTCCAGCAAGTCATGAGGAAATTTATTGCAAATATTTATTAACTGTCTGTTAATATTTTTAAACTTCCTCTCACCTTCAGTCAACATGCACCAAGCTTCACCTAAAAGATGCTTTTCCTCTCTATTTTCTTGGTAAAAGTAAAAAAGATACTCACACAAAAAATAGAAGTTGCTAGTGAAGTCCGAGCTAACAGCCTCATTGGCCTTTTTTAGACACTCAATGGCTTGTCTGTATTCTCTAATTAAGAAGTAACCCTGAGCTAAGAAACCATATATCTTTGGTCTCTGACTGCAGTCATTATACTCCAGAGCTTGATGAAGAAAGTCTATTGCTTCATATATATAGCACACATCCTTGTAATCACCAGGTGTTACAATCCTACTCTCTGGGTTTTTTCCAAGACCTAAACATGCACGACCTAAATCAAGCAAATCAATGGCATTATTAAAGCTTTTATCCAGACAAAGCAAACTATATTTGCGAGCTTTAATTAAAAGGTTTTGAATTTCTTCAAATTCATTCTGGGAAGTTTCTTTACTTATTGCTGTTCTGAATTTATCTCTATGCCAGTAAAAAAAAGTTTTACTCAATGATGCGTAGGCAAACCAGTTTAAGTCTGGCTCTATCTTTATAGAAAGTTTAAGTTTTTTTCAGATTCAGCATATCGATGAAGGCTCGTCAACGCTTTACCCCATCGGTTGAGTACATCTTCATCCTCTTGTTTGATGCGTGAAGCTTTTTCAAATGCTAACAAAGGTTTATCCCATACCTCCTTGAAACAGTCATTTTCAAAATACTCCGGACTATTACCACCAACATCAAGGATCTCTTTCCTAGTGATGAGCATACTCCCTAAATATGCATAAGATCTGGCACAAATTAAGGCACACTCATCATAAGTGGCTGTCATTGTTATTATTTCACAGAACAATTGAGCACTCTGTGATAATGTCTCACGTCTTTCACTTGCCCCTTCTTCCATACCAGATTCTCGTAAAATGCCATCCAGACGATTTAAAGCCATTGCTTTGAAATATTTCCAAAAAACAACATCAAGATCTGTGCAACCCGGTATGTTCTCCATAGAAGTGATACCTTTGGAGAATTTTTCAACAGCCAGTTTGTATTTTTTTTCAGCATTTTTCATCATTTTATCTTGGACACTTGCTGCAAGTTTGTATGCTTCTTCAACAAGCTTCCTTCCTCTGTGAACACCCCCTCTTTGTTGCAACATTTTAATTATCTTTTTCAAATAATTAGTAGCTGTCTGGTTATTTTTTTCGTGTTCTTCAAAGGTCATTGCATATGCTTGCTCCAAAATAAATAACCCTTTTTGTGCCCTGCTCTCGTCATCGATTCTTTTAAGCAGTCGGTCTATTGTCTCTTGACAACGAATCCCATCTTCCTCTCGTTTCATCTCCTTATACATGTGAGAAAGATTAGCAAGAGCATTCAAATTGTTTGGATCCTCCTGCAGTAATTCTTCCAACATCTTGACAGCTCTCAGTCTTCTCCCAAAAAGCCTGTATTCATATATGGCAATAAGATTCTTAATAGGTGTTTCAGGGAATCCCAAAGAAAGTTTTTTCTCTAAGCGTTGCTTCCTGGTTAGCACATAGTCATCGTCCACCTGCCACATCACGTTCAGGTCCAGATGGAAAAATCCCGGTCTATCCATGAATTGGTAATTGAGAGAATATTATCCAATATAAAATAAGGTCTCTGGAATATTGCAAGAAAAAAGAAAAGTGAACCAAAATTAAAATGAAAACTTAAGGTAGAATTGATTTTTTTTTTAAATCTCTATCTCGTTGCGCTAATAACTTAAGCAAAACTGAACATGAAATCCATAATGGTAATTTCACTCTTCCAGAATTGTCATCATACTTTGTGCATGGAGAATCCTACAGTTTTTACATTAAAAATCATTAGATATCAGCTCAGAAGATAAGAAAGCTAGAAAGAAGCTTGCGGCAGACATACAGTTTTGAATCAGTGTGGCAGAGCAGCAAACTTTCGTTGGAATAGCAGGTTGTCTGTTGCAGCTAAACACAATGACTGAACATGAAAGTCTGAGCTAAATTGGAAAAATCCCTTTCAGATCAGAGCAGCGGAGAACTACTACTGTGTAGTTCCTGCTTAAGTGTAGTCTGATCAATGATAACCTGGTATTTTTTAAAGGGTGGTTTTGGATTAAATACTGCCAATGGCAAATGGTGCTGATACACAGTTGTAGATGAATACTTAATTTTCCAATCACCTACTATCAGGTATGATTGCGAAAACAGGTAGAGATATCACGTAAGGTGCATATCAAACTGTTCCTAGCATAATGGGCATACAATACTAATTTTACAAATTAAGCTAAACATAATTCAGGTGTATGGGATGCCAATCGAGCTGAAACCTGTAAAATGCAATTCAGACCATTTAAAAGCAAACCTTTGTAGTGTTTCCGTGTGTTACGTTTGAATCAACGACTTTCAAATACCTTTGAGGCGCTTTTGACCGATTCCTCATCTATCCTTCAAAAGGCTCTTGGCCTTCATTCACAGGACCTCCAGAACACACCATCCAACATGACGGAATTCTACCCTCAGCTCATCTCCACCTACCTTGATACCCTTCCAGCACACTCGCTCACGCATTGCGGAACTGCTTTCAACTGTCTAGATTAGAGACCAATGGTCTCCAGTGTTTATCCAACTAATTTCCCCAGCAGATCAGCTTCTACCAGGAAAAACTACACTCCCCTGCCACTTACTTTCAATTACCTCTTCTGTTCTGTCTTTCCAGGAGACTGATTGCTCATCCCTCTCTAGTACAGGGCTATATATAATGTGTACTTCCGTACCCTCTGATATGTATGACCAACAAAAATGTTGATTAATGCCACAGAAACTTACAGATGGAGCCATAGCATTCATCGTTATTACATTAGTATTTCTTATCCATTCATGCACTGACATTATCTATTCTTGATTAAAATATCAACTTCTGTTTCACTGGTTTATAATTGTAGTATCTCTCTCTTTCTGAATGTCTATTATCCGCTATTATACATTTCAAATGTACATACTAGTTTTTAGTATCGCATCTACATCCACTGTTCTATCACTCATTTCCCTTTAATCCCTGCCTTTATTAAGAGAACAATTCATCTAATCTGCTCAGTATGATTGCTGGGGGCCAATAGTTGTGGACCAAACCATATAATATCCCAATTTCACATATAAATAAATAATTTATTAGTATCCATACCAACACAAACCAATTGATCAAAAATTTACGTCCTACAACAGGCTGCTTATCAGTCCAAAAGTACACCACTGCCATTGATGGAAGTACGATGGCATATGCATGGCAAGGTGGAGAATGTGTACCCAGAGTTTGCAGGTATTGCTATGGAGACGGTTGTAATAGAGATTTTCTCCAACTACCAGACACTACCGACTATTTTCGCATCACCAACAACAGAAAAGTGGGCAGACAAATGTATTTCCGCTATTTCTTTATGTTGTAATATGGCTTCATTGACATACTACCGACTGATGGTATATTGCGCAGTCAAAACTGCTACTTTATTCTCCTAAATTTATTGGAACACAATTTAGAGATTTGTTTCTAATTATTCAAATTAACGAGTTGAAATGATTAGCCAAACCTAGTAAGTGGACTAGAAGGAAGACTGGTCTGCAGCCGGACTCCTTTGAGAGTAATCCCAGGCCATTGACCTGTAGCTGCGATGATGATGGTCAAGCTCAGTGTGTCGGCCCCAGACTACATTTGTTTTCAGGAGGAAATAGAATCGTAGAGGAAAACATTTCTTGTTATTTACACGGTTTCGGGGGTGTTCGAGCCAGCTTTATCCCTACGGGATACACGTTATAAGGTAATACGCAGAAAGACCTGCCGTTTGTAGGTGGAAAACGAAACATCAGCAGCCCGAGAGACGGCGTTGATCGATGCATCAGCCAGTAACAACATCGAGAGTCGTCGGTCCCCTACACACGCACCTTGTTCGTCAGATTATCAACGGCCACAGCCAGACGGTCGTCACCTTGTCAGTGCCACTAAATCAGCCATTCGTTTCCGGGTCCGGTTAAACGACGCGGGATTGTTTAAATGGACATAGTCGGCATGTTACCAATATACTGTCGGTTAAAGAATTCTCCACGTGTCAGCTGTGTAAGCAATATCAGGAACTTCAGGGGAGGAGCGGAGTGGTAACGGTAAGGCAGTAATAGAAGTGGCTTGGTGAACCTGTCGGAAGCGGAAAGGTCATCGCTGGAACCACGACAACGCCACGCCGGTTTCCGATGCACCATATGAGCCCCTTTACAGGGACACTACTATTACTCCCAACACCGAGGAGTTGGTGGTATTGTTACTGCCGGCAGAGATTTCATTGATCTACCGGAGGTTCGAATCCTGCTCGAGACATCGATCACCCCTGCAACCTCTATACTTTGAGCCGTGTTACAGCTGATGTCCCCCTTCATCACCTGCTCGTATAAAAGGGATGCCGAATCAATTGTCTTTTTCTGTTTCATACGCTGAACAACAACTTTCAAGACAAAGCTGACTCGAGGAACTCGTCAGTACAAATCAGAGCGGCTTCAACCGCAGAGATGATTCTTTGTACAGAATTATCTAAGGGAGACAACTCGTGTTGCATTGGCTCCTGTAAGGGATATCTTTGACAGCGTATCTGAATTTGCATTTATATTATTAAACTAGTCTTTCTTTCCCCCTATTTGAGATAGATCCAACGTAATGTCGCATCAGCAACCAATCTGTTAGCCCAGAATTAGGTAGTAATATACATTTTGTTGCTTCAATTATATTATGTAAACAGGACTGCATTCCAATGATGGCGACAAGGAAAGACTAACAAGAAGTACGCTACTTAATTACTTATTGCTGTGTAAACTAATTTCAAAAACCGCAAAAAAATCTTCACATAAATTTGCAAGTAACATCTCTGAGCCAAAACTTAATATGAAACCAAGTAATTCGCCTATTTCCAATGGAAACAAAACGATTAATTGATAGGTAAGGAAAAACGTCTACATGTTACAGAGGTAAGCGGATACAATAGCTGTAGTTTCTAATTAAACGTACGGAAGAGCTGTATGGATGCCATCTTCCCTGTCCTTTCAAAGCAGAATCCTGTTTTGCTAATAAATACTCTTTTAAAACAATATAATAACATCGAACGCTGTTCGCGGACGGGTGCGAGTTTCACACTTGAATCGGGACTTTTATGTTCGGCTAATTTTTGACACTTTGCTGCATGTGGAAGAAGGGAAGCATTCTACGATGCTGTGGCTGAGATGAATAATCAAATAATTAAAACCATAAAGTGAACATCCATTGTGTTCATTATCGTATATTTAAATCAGAAAAACTGTCTGTAAACAATTTTACAATTGATTTCCAGCGTGAAATAAGACTCGGAATAAGAACACACCTTGTCAACAGTGCGAGTAACGGTATTGTGATAGCTTATTTCAAAGGGGACACTACTCTTAGGAGGTTTTGATGTTCCTTGTTACATTCAATTTCATAGAATTATATTGAAGGGAAATAAATTAAATCTGTACAGTGTTTTTAGTAAATGTGGTTGTGAATAGAAGTTGGTTAGAGCTGCGTTGAAAGCTTCGTTACAGGAGTACATTAAGGCTTGAGGAGGTGGGGAAAGAGATGAGTGTCAATTGGAGGACTTTGGTAGGATATCTGAACTGTCAATCGATTCTCTGTGTGGTAAAATATGAGCTTGTGGAGGATGTAGCATAGGTTTTATTAGTATAAAAAGGAAAACCAAACCTGAAACATTGCTGCTGGGAATGAGAGAAATGGAAAATTAATAATTAGGAGATTAGAGAAACTGTTTAAATATACACAGTTTTACGGAATTTGATTTGATGTAATGTGGAGTGAACTCATCATTAATTTTCAAATATAAGTGTGCTTTATTTATTTTGACGTTTGGAAGTTTACTGAATTAAAGTTAACCTTCAAGCAAAGGTCGTCTGTCTACTGTAGAAATTGGAGAGAGAGAGAGTAATCAACAGATGGGTCGGGGCCGAGAAGGTAACAGAGTCCACCAAGTTTGTAATCAGCCATTTGTAATCAGCCAGCCAATCAGGTCCTGCGACTGCCGGTAGAAATGTTACCTGTCGTTTCATTGGCCGGCGGCTGTTACAGTCGTCGCCTGGGTTTCATGGTAGACGGAGCTGCTCCCGTCGACGAGTGGCGATCGGTAACGCGGGACGCTAAAAGTGTCTAGGGAGACCTGAAACTCGGCGGTAGTCGATAAAACTTGCGGATTTATCCTCCAACTCGTGAACCCGAGGTAAGTGGCTGCGTTTTGACACTTTGTGGCGTAGATAACGGGGCGTTTCGCTTGTCGGTTACTGTTATTTTTTTTAAAAAAAAAGATTACATAAATAGCTGTTCCTCCAGGTTCTTCCCTAACTGAGGCAGATCAGGGGTCTGTTGTGATGGAGACGGTGGGCGATCAACCGGCGCCTAGATTATAGCTGGAAAATCTCAAAATGGCTCAAGTCAGGTGGTTGAGTACTTTCTGAGAAACTCCGGTCTCAGGCGTGGCCGGACAGTTTGCCTATTATCCCTACTGACAGTTTGCCTTCTGACATTATCCCTACCGACATTCTCCCTGCTGACAGTTTGCCTTCTGACATTATCCCTGCTGACAGTTTGCCTTCTGACATTATCCCTACCGACATTCTCCCTGCTGACAGTTTGCCTTCTGACAGTTTGCCTACCGGACATTATCCCTACCGACATTATCCCTGCTGACAGTTTGCCTTCTGACAGTTTGCCTACCGGACATTATCCCTACCGACATTATCCCTGCTGACAGTTTGCCTTCTGACAGTTTGCCTACCGGACATTATCCCTACCGACATTATCCCTGCTGACAGTTTGCCTTCTGACAGTTTGCCTACCGGACATTATCCTACGACATTCTCCCTGCTGACAGTTTGCCTACCGGACATTATTCCTACTGGTCATTATCCCTGCTGACAGTTTGCCTTCTGACATTATCCCTACCGACATTATCCCTGCTGACAGTTTGCCTACCGGACATTATCCCTACCGACATTATCCCTGCTGACAGTTTGCCTACCGGACATTATTCCATACTGGTCATTATTCCTACTGACAGTTTGCCTACCGGACATTATATTTTATTTTATTTTATTTCACTTTATTTACATTCATTAGAATTTTAACATAAATAAAAAAGAATAAAACGCATATATATATAAAATCATTCTTAAATTCATGTCTAAAATTTATTTTTTTTTAAAAGCACATATAAAATGAGATATATTTAATCAAATCTGAAAAAAAAAATCTTCAAGGACGCATTGTACTGCCTTCTCTTCTCACATCGCCACTATGTGTAGCTTACATTCGTTCTGTTAATTACATACGCATGACCTTTGTGAAGTAGTTTTTGTGCCGCCTCTTGAATTTGTGACGGAGTCCAATTCGATTGGAATCTGTAAAAAAATTCAACTTATCTTATGAAAACGAAAATGCAGCGATAATTTAAGATAGTTACAACAAATAGTAAAAATCCGCAAACATAACGCAGTTATTCAACACTTTGAAGTAAAAGCTTTATGGAATGATTCCACTCCACATACAGTGTTCCCTCGCAGCAGAGAAGGTAGGGTAGTGAAGTCTGTGACCTGTCCTGCTAGACTGACCACTGTGCTCGTTGGAACTTCCAATATACACAACTTGGCAGCGAGGGCAGGCAATCAACTGGTAAACTACTGACGAGCGTAAGTGCAATTAAGAGCCAATTTTTTAATTAATTCTTTTGTTTGAATCTAAAGTTGATCTGGAGGAATAAATATATATATTTTAAATTTTTTTTCCATTTTAACAGACACTTGTCGAAAGTAAGGTAAGAATAAATATACCACTTCTTTACTAGCTGTAGGGACACACTGTCTAGGTTGATAATGATCAAGAATACCCTCAGTAGTTTATGAAACAGTTGTTCACTAGTAGGCAGACTATCCGTAGGCATAATGTCCGGTAGGCACTTTGTCAGTAGGCAAACTGTCAAGCAAAATTGCCACTTAGAATTCAAAGTAATAGGGTTAAGAAAGGCAGTTGTATCTGACTGCTGTAGACTGAATCTCTCCTGAATCAAGTGGATTTACTGATGTGGAATCCATCAACAATTGGAACTGGATCCTTATGCGAATTAGAAGCTGATGTTTAAATCCAAAACTGGATACAAATTAGAATATGATTTTGTAAGGTTTTTCTTTTTTTTGAAATATTTCAGTTGTGTGATATCCTAAATAAGGGATAGTAAGAAATAAACAGATTATTTTGGAATTGTAATTATCATAGCAGACAGCAGCTTCAACAGCACCCTATTATGTATGCTTCTTTGAATAACAAATGGAAAAGCTGTTTAAATCCACCAGTAACAAGTGGAACAGACTGTAAAAGCAAAAAGGATGTAAATAGATAAAAAGTTAATTTAGAATAGCCTAAAGTATTCTACTTTAACAGTAGATGCCACTTTTCTAAATGTGAAACAATGACAATAATCAAATTGCTTTTCAAAAGTTAACTGAACATCTCCACAGCAAAGTTGTTATAAGTATTTAAGAATTTATTTTTACGCAATCTAAAAATATCATCAGTTTTTGTGTTTCTCTGCCATCTTTGAAGTATTGCTCTCAGAAAAGCAGGCAAATGGTAGAGTCAGCTCTACAACACCACAACACATGAGCCCTGATCTGAAAATGTTTTAGCTCAACTGTTGGTGCATTTGATTATTCTACGTCTGAGACCATCCACCATTAATTGTCTGATCTGGTTTGGCATCCCTAAAAATAACAATCTGTAGTGACAAATTCCCTCAATTAAGCCCCCAAACCAGTAATTTTCTTTTGCGTTTATTCACCTTTATCAGAGAAAACTCAGATTTAGTATGACGCTTTGGAAAACATTAAGTTCAGAACTTTGTCTGTTGTTGGGGATGAGATGAAGTGAAGTGAAGTGGACAGGCAGACTGCAAGTTACAAAAAATACATTCCAGTTTGGACCTGTAGTTCCTTAACTATTGTTTAAAGAAACAGAGAAGTTTTCATAAACTGTCTTGACTTTATAGTTTGTAATTATGTAACTAACATCATTAGCAGTGGGATCTCTCCTAGTTTTCAGTGATGCCACTATCCTCGTGTATGCGTCACAGTGGTAGTACTAAGTAACACAAAGTGCACCTGGGAGCACAGGACAATAACCACCAGAGATTGCTATTACTAGAAGAAAGATACAACAACAGAAATCAGGCTTACAGCCTACCTTTTTCAGTACGTGATAGGCAGTTAGCAGAAAACGATTTCTTTAATATCTTCAGTCATCTGTACAAATTAACATCCATCATCTGTTTATGTGTGCATGAGAGAAACTTAAATAAATCAGAGTATTTTTTCCATAGGTAGCACACAGGGCTGCCATGTGCTTGGTAACACTGTTGAGTACTGTGGCATTCACATTCTTCTTGCCCTTACTTTTTCAAAGTTCCGCCCTCAACAACGATCAGTGACGAGTGTGCGAGCGCCGTGCGGCTTTGCCTTGCTATTTTACAGTATTTCTATCTGGAGAGAATGATGCTGTGCCCAGTCCTTGCTTTGAACTAACCTACCTTTATACAACTGAACCAAGTAAAGCTCACCATCCGGACACAGATTCAGCTAATATTACAGTATTTGTGAGTGCCATCGATAACTGCGACAAGATAAATTTACTTAGCACCAAGGCAACTTAAGAACGGCATTAGCTGCATTTATTGCTAACTATCAGCAGATTTTTCATTCAAAGCAGCAGTCATCTTGTCTTCCATATTGTGGGATCACTGCATTGACAGCAACACCTTTATGGAAGAGAGTAGGGGAAATACTACTATTTCCATCGCTCTCACATGATAATTTTCCCTATTTAAGTGTCATACACAAACACGTCCCTGTATTTGTCGGTAAGAAAATTATAATTAAAAAATTTTCTTTTTAAAGGGTTTATTGGATTCTGATTTGAGAGAGGAAAACAGACATGGGAGATGACAATTGTTTTGGATTCTTTAATTTAAATCTTGACATCCTGAAAACTACTGACAACAATTTAGCATCTCAACAAAAATTGCTGCTTGAACGAAACTTGAAAAAAGAAAAGGAGGAAAAGAGTCCGCTTGAACCAGTTATCGCTAACCTGATTGCTATCCATAACTACATCCTGCCAAGGCAAAGATGCAAGGCCCGCATAGTGTTGGAAGAACTGCTAAATAATTACCCAGAAAATCTTAACACTATTGCCAACCTCCAGAAAATATACGGAGGACTTGGACGAAACCGAGACAGAGATTTATACAGCGAGAAACTGGACAAACTTCTGAAGAGCAACGGTATAGCTTATCAGAAGATCATTGCTAAACTCGAACAAGCGTATGCCCTGGCTGTTCAAGACAAGAGCAGCAATGTGCCCTTTGAAATTTCAATGATGAAAGCCCAAAATCTCCTGAGATTTCAGGAGGAAAGGGAAAGTTCGAATTCAGAAAAGCTTACTATTAAAGAAGCCAGGAATCTGATCAAGCGAGCTTACAAGGAAATGACTGAGCAGCCTGACAGTCACTTTGAGCAAACAAGAGATGCTTACAAATCAGCAATTAGAATGTTTGATGAAGGTATCAAAGATTTGGTGAACCACAAGTGTTCCAATAAAGAAATTGTTATCTGGAGATTTTGGCAGGCTTTCACATTCAGAAGATTGTACAAATTCTTAGAGTCGGAAAGGCAGGACGATGAAGAAGAAGTGGAAAAGATCATCTCTGAGTTTATGAAGCTCTTATGTGAAGTGGTAGGGATGATCAGAAAACATAAAATGGACCTACCTCTGTATCATTCACGTGCACTTGCTTATTTGGGAGAGTTTTTGACACAAGGTGGTCCAGCTGCTGAAAAAAAGCATCTACAAATGCCCGACTGTTTAAAGAATTGTGATCTTGACTCAGCTTGGAGCAAACCCATTTCCTTCTTTGGAGCAGCTAAAGAATGCCAAGAACCATGTGATAGCGAGGTCCTTAACCAACATGGGCGAGCTCTGGCTAGATGGGGAGACTATGAAGAGGCTGAGAAATGCTTCTATAAATCGACTACAAATGAACCCGAGTTAAATTGGTCCGCTTACTCTGGTTTAATGAAGACTAATTTCAAAAGATATAAGCTGAAATATGAAGAACTGATCGGAAGGGATCCAGAATCTCTAAAGAAGCTGCTGGACGATGCTTATAAGAATGGAGTAAAGTGCTGCAGCTCAAAGTCAGGGGTAGAAGACTTGGCTTGTTTGGCAGAAGTTTGCCTCCATTGTGGAAGTGACATAAACCACACCAAATGGGAATATGGAAAATGCAAAGACAGCGAGCTGTTGTATGAAGCTTTGGAACATCTTCACCAAGCCATGCAATTCCATGACTGTACCCATGATGCTGCAGTTCACCGGCTGATGGGAAGATGCTTGATTTACATTGGAGAGACAAGGCAGGCCATCGAGAGCATGAAGCGTGCTGTAGAAGCAGATTGCAATGACAGCACCGACAACTTTCCCTTGCTCTGTGACTATCTGCTGTATTTGTACAAGGAAAGGAAACAAGAACAGGTGTTGTTTGAAATGAGGTACGTTTTAGAGGAAAGGACGAAGAGATCTAAAGAAATTATTGATCGTGATGAATTACAAAGACTGTGCTCTAAGTATACAGAAGAAACGTTGAAACTTGTAAACATGTGTGCTGCTAGTGAGCTGAAATTGTTTTTTCACATTTGTATGGAAGTTCTAGAAAATCTGGCTACTCCGGAAGAAATGACTAGGGCACGTACTGAGTCTGGAACTCATGGAGAACCCCACACCATAGTAAACTCCAGCCGGGATGAGGGGAGTGAAGACATGCAACCTGATGAATATGAGTTCTTTGTTTACCACAGTGAGGCTGATTCTGAATGGGTAAATCACATCCTTTATCCAGCACTTGAGGATGCTTGGACGGACATTAACTTGAAAGGTAAGAGGGGAATTCAGTCAAAATTAGTACAAAGTTTAAAACAAAAAATTTCCTTTTGTTGTTTGTTTAGTAGCAGTTGCAGGGAGCCAGGAAGCCATCATGGCCAGAGATGGAGATCTTAACTTGATCAATCCCATCGCAGTAATTTATTTTACTTTTTGAATGTTTCTATTACAATACACAATTTTTTTATAACGTGTAATTGTGCTGAAATCTTACATAAATTTTAATTAAGGCCCTTAGTATTAATAACTAGGTCCATTTTCATACCCTAAAGCTAATTTTGAAAACTGTTTTGGACTCCTCTTGTTTGTCTGAAACTCAACATGAGAAATTTATTATTTTAAATTTCTTATTGATTTAGAGCGCTGAAGACCTGAAATCATTCTAGTAAATCTCTGCTGAACTCTAATCGATCATTCAACATCTTTTCTCAAATAAGGACTCACATTCACGCAGCATAGTCAAGATATGGACAAGCCAATGGTTTATACCATAAACTAAAACTTCATGTTTCCTATTTTGATTGATCAATTCTAACATTCCACATGGTTGGTTTGTAGCTAAAATCTACTGCTCTATATATTCTGTTTATTTAGAACCTTTACTAAAACTACATTTTCCGGTTGAGTGTCAGTCAACTAATGATGGTTTTCATTTACCTGCATGTTTGTGTATAGCTTTAATTTTCTATCTTCCACTTATATGAAGCAGCTAAAAATATATCAAAATTTCATTGAAAAGTATTTTTATCTTTTTCCATACTAACACTGGCATATATTTTAGTATCAGCTGGAGATTTTCTGATATTACTGTCTACTTAGGATGGATATCATTTATAGTTGGAATCTTCAAATGAAGCTCTGCTGGGCATTTACTATTAAAATAGTGCTATTTCAGCTGGGTGTCATTTGAATGTTTCTAGCAAGCTATAATGGACTTGATGCCATTACCATGGCAAAATCTCGAACAGGCTTGCTCATTTCATGCTTAATCAAGTCCTGATGCAGAGAGATATTTATGGTGATTTTAGTTTGGCACCTGTAACAGATTTGCATTCTGAAATTGTAATGCTCCAGTTATTTTTAGGAAACTGAATATGTAGCTTAGATTACGTATTTTACCTCCCTTGCCAAAAATTTGGGAAAAAAAAAGAAAAACAATGTAAAATGGCTGAGCCAGTGTTACTGCTGAGTGAACTAGATCCTAGGAGAATTCTCTTTAGTATACATATTAATGTTACTGTCAGTAACATAGTTATAAAGGAAGTTAGTGACTTAATCTCTCAAATTCTGATGATAACAGAGCAATAGTAGGCTGGATGCACTACATTTGAAAATGGAAAACATTCCACAGTTGATCGTGAATAGTATTCTGAAAGCTAATATACCAAAAAATGTAAAACATTTGGCAATTTTAGATGGAAGTTCTTCATTTTGTGGGGTCCTATTTTGTATATGGATGGCACTATTTGAAAATGGCTAAGTAGAGAAGCAGGTGAGAGAAAACAGATGGTGAATTTGAGTATAATGAGTCAGACTGAAGAGAAGCACTGAGGAAAGTTCAGCATGATTTCATGAAGAAGATTGAAATGATGATAGAAACACAACTGATGGTGTTCAGTAACTCGATGTGGAGAAAAAAGCTAGGGTAAGTTAATATCAAAGACAACTGGGTGTTTGTTGTTTTTCTTTTCAGGCTATCCACAATATCCTGAATATTCACAAACCTTGACGGAAAATCTGGAGATTCAACAGTTGCTAACCGGAATAACAAAAAGCCGCAAAATGCTGCTGGTTCTGTCCCCTGAATTTAGCCGGAATGAGTGGTGCAAGTATGTTACTCACCAAGCATTGTTTGAATCCTTTGAAAAGAAGAAAAATAATAACTACATCATTCCTATCATGCTAAGAAGTTGTAAGATACCAGAGGAGCTTTGCAGTATCAGCTGGATAGACATGACATCCCCACCATACGACTGGCAAAGACTCCGCATTTCTCTACACTAAAAGTAAACAACTTGCTAATTTACTTTGATTGTATCATTAAATGTTTGATTGAAAGGCTCTTTCAAGGATCACACTGTGCCAAAGGATGCAGGTTTTATCCACCCTTTACACACACGAAGTACTTTAAGCTAATCAGGTTGATGTTTGTCTGTGATTCTTTGTGGCTCGTTCAGTTTCAAACAAACAGTACACACTTTCAACTTAAACCAGCATTGGGAGTTGTTGTTCATCTTTTAAAGCTGATGATATGTAGATAAAGGAGAAAGGTGCAAATCAGTTAAAGAAGAGGAGCAAAAACTAATACTGATAACTGAAAGAGTTAACTAAGTGAACATTTCATCCAATCACCAAACAGGACTAAGGTTAAACCCTTCTGAGAAGATAAGATATAGTGTCGAAGTGAAACTTTAGCTTGCTTGACAAAGTTTACAGTACTTACTCCTAGACCGAGTCTTTGTCTTCCCACAACAAATGCTTCAGCGGCTCAGATTTACTACACTCAAAAGTCATGTCAGGTACCCACGATTAAATCGTGATTGACATTTCCTGCAACAGTAGAGTTTGACAGAAATGTACATCTCTAATTGTTTTGATTAATCACTGCTTTTTTGGCACATACATGGTAAATAGTCTCAAGCAATTGCTTGGTAATATCAAATAAAATATTTTTATAATTGTGACTAATGAGAGCTGAATGTAGTAAATGATACAAGTCCATGAACAGTTGGCATTGTGTTTATTAACTTTGTGAAAGATTTTGGAGTTAGTTTATGAACAGTGGCAGCCATATTTACTACTCGCTTACAATGAGCAGAATCTTCTTACAGCATCATTTTAGATTTTAGATTCCTGTATTTAATAAAAACTGTTGAATCAAATATTGACTTCTATTTGGCAACATGAAATGATATTGCAGAAAACACAGAAATCACTGTCATAGTTAGCAAAAGAACCAGAAGAACAAGTTTCCTCTAGACATGGTCATCTAGATGCTTTCAGCTGGACAGTGGGCTACAGCGTTGGCCAAAATCTAACAGGTTGTGACACCTCAGTCTTGGACTATAAATGCGGTTTGATTTACCATGGCTAACGGTGCTTAAACAAAATGAAAGTTAAAATCAACAATTTTCATATTACTAGGCCTTTGCTTTAGAAACATTTCTTCTTTGAACGTAGCAAGATGGAAGGAAATGGATGGTTACTTAGATACAAATAATCACTTAGATTGAATTTAAATCCAGACTAACAGGGCTTATTTCCAGAAAATTATTTTGGTAGTCTGTTCATGAAAATTTACTTGAAAACAGATTTTTTTCATGCCATCATGCTAGTGAAATCGCAGTAAGATATCTCATGATATAGACATGGATTTCCATTCAACAATGAAATCTCTTTTAGTGTAAAAACACTTGAATCTGGTGAGAATTGCTGATGATTTCTACACATGTTCAGGGCTGTACTAAACCCAACCGTGTGACTGCAGTGTGGTGTTATTGAATAGGGGGAAAACTGGCAGAAAAGCTGTTTGTTGGTGATTAGGAAAGCTACTTGGATGGAAACTTGCAATGTGAAAATAGAGAATAATTACATTAGAAATGATTTGGCACTATGACAACCTGAAATTGGTAACCAAAATAAGAATTCGACAATTTGTAAATTCACGAGAGCATAATTAGTTTTAGCAAAAATATAATTTAGATTGTTATAGTAGGCCACTGTTCAAACATTGATGTTTTTGTTATTATTTTAATGGTTATGATATTAACAAGAAAGTTGTAGCCATGAATAATTATAAAGAGAATATAAATTTGGCCTTTCTAACTGCCGTGCTATCAATGCATAAACTCTGAGAAACAACTTAATTATGCAATGATCTTGTTGGCATCACCCGACGGGTGCATAAATTGACCAAGCAGGTAGATACAAGTAGCCACTGACAGTATAAAAGCAAAGGTTTACTTGTAAAACTTTCATTACTCAAGATGTGATGACAGAATATGGGTGGGGCCATGCAACACAAAACTGCTATGCACTCTGCACAGGGAAAGAATTTCAGAGATGTTACTGACTGACTTGGGTCTTCCCACAGAGGCATTCATCACAATACAAAGAGGACAGATGATCAGCAAGGTGTAAGCCGCGGAGACAACGGCACAGGTAAACGGCAAAACAAAACCAGCAGCGCGTTCTACGTAAGAGAGGAGAGACATCTTACATCTGCTGTACTACTTGAATGATGAACCATTATAAACCCATTTTCAAGGATTGAAAATAAAGATAAAAGGGGTAACTCATAAATGGGAAAGGTCTGATCAGATATATCGGTTTAGTACAAAGCAATATTTACACAGTTAAATGAACAGAAATCTATTAGTAAATAATTTATTCCACATTTAGAATCATTTTGTTAGCTTGCAGGAGCCCTCCTGTCAAGAAGACCCATTTTGTGTCATAGTTGTGCCTGATGCTTCTGTGGTGTCACATGTCCATTTATCAGATTCACTCCGAGAACTAAGAATCACAAAATGCAATCTCTGAACTGTGGACATGTTAGTTATTTGTTTAATAAATGGATGATGATGATATAGGTGCCCCATTAGAAAATGGCCGTCACAATTTGTTTCATATGTGGTAAGTGTTCGGTATTAATGCTTTGTTTGCGATAACATTGTGAGAAATTACCGCCCATGTTTCCATATAGCAGTAAGGGGTTAAACAGTCCGTTTTATTCTCTAGTGATATGCGGCCCGCTATACACATTCAGCTGTAGTAGTTTTCCAGATACGCGACTCTGGATAAACGTTTGGTTGCCCACCTGTACTTCGTAGTGCGAGTAACAGAAATGTAAGGGAGAAAACTCTCAAATAAGCACTGGCTTCTGTTACTGTTAAAGATGGGCTACTTCTCACGAAATTCTATCAATAAATAAACAATTAATTAGGCAAAAAATAAACCGGACTAATAAGTTTAGAAAATAAATCATATACAACATTATATAGTCACGGGTGCGAAAGATCTATTTACAGAGAAGCTGTCCTGTGCAAGAATCATCATCGAATGTCAGCTGACGTCCTATCGCCATCAGCTTCCTCTGCCGGCCAGTTTCAGTGGACTCCAGTTTCGTAATTAATTAAACATCAGTAAACTCTCGCTTGAGTTTCCCTTGACGACACAAACGCCAAATTTATCAGCAGCAGCCATGGATACACAGTGTTGGCTGAACGATCGATCGTCACGAGATCTGCCGCCTTAAATATCTTCCAAAATGTTTAATTTCTAATTTTCCAAATACTTTCCTGTTAACCCTTTGACGATAAAATTTAAGGGAGAGGTAACTGATTCTAACAGAGTAATCCTGTAAATCATCCGATTTCAAGGTTTCGTTAACTGTTGGAATAAGTGTGCGATTCAGAAGTGAGGAAATGTCGTTGTGACTTCTGGAATTACAACAGGTTAATTTATAATAGTACAAACCTGCCGGTGTATTAATTAATTCCCGATTATTCATTGCCATCATAAGAGGGAAACTTTTGTAAAATTAAAAAAGCAAAACAAATTTATACATTAAAAAAAAAACAACTAAATAAGCAACATCTGATTATAACCATTATATCTATAAGGTCACATCGACACAAAAAAACTAAAAACTCATAAATTAATCTGGTAATAAGATAAAATCAAATGCCAAACTATTTTCAAAAAGCAACATTTTTACAAAAACCTTAATAACGGTAGATAACTTTAGCTGTTTTTCATTATTAGCAAATTGCGAGTTATTTCCCTTACCACGGGCTTAGTATTTTATAATGTTTTGCTCCAGAAAATAATATGTATAAAGATTGATTTTGTATCTCTGGACGCATGTGTGGGGATTTATAAAATCTATTTAACTTACAGTTCAAGCGAACTGGTGACTTTGCGGAGATATTTGTCCCTTAACTTACAAACATTTTCGAGAGGGTTTTCTCCCCCATTTTCTGTACGTAGCAGACCATACATTAGTCATTCGCACAAATAGAAATCCACATGGAGGTTCCAAACTACATCCTAAAATTTAACCAACCAGAATAGGAGACATGTCTTTGTTTACTTCCAGTAATCTTAGATATCCAACGTTAGAGCGCTTAATTTTTTCTGATCACTCAAAATCACTAAGATGCTTTGTTTCCCAAATCGTTTTGGTAAAAATTCTTCGGGCCAATTCCGTCTTGTTAAGACAAAGACACCAAGCCTGGACTGCATAGTCTGGATGATGTTGGCCAAAGGCTCCAAATAAGGTAAAAGAATGTCTGTGCTTCAATTTGTATAGTTCTGCTTAATACACAACATTAATTAGCCCCACTTAAATATACTGCTAATTATATTTTAGGATATATTAGATAATTAATCTGACATCTTCTTTGCCATCATTATTGTCATTTTTGCTTTTCTTGAAGAAGAAACCATGCGATTCCTCGTTATTGAAGGCAACAATAAAAAATGGTTAAAAGTTGCACTCGCATAAATGGGAAAGTTGTCTATACACTTCTGCGTTTGTTGACACCTCGAAGCTGAGAAATTAACACAAAATACCCCACAAATGTGTCACATGCACATCATCTTGGTGCAGCCACTTCATACAATCAGGATACATAAAAGAGAGTTCAAAAATATAATTGAAAACAAAGATACAGCAGTGATAAAATTAAAAGTATATTCTTACATTGCCTCCCCATCACCATAAGTGTCTGATGTTAGAATTAAATATGCTATGAAAGTAATGAATTTCAACTGGTAATTTTAGTTTCTTTTTTGCTCTTTCAAGCACTTAAAATTTTGAAGAACCAAAGGTTCCTGCTGGTATTGAAGATAATTCATGTATCCAAGAGACAGACACCTCAAAATCTAGTAAACTAAAGGTAAGTAATATATCAAACACTGATTAAATATTTTGGATGAGTAGCAGAGCATAAAAAACCAAAAATCATTGCTTGATATCTTTGATTATAAATACTAGTTACAACCATCGGCAGGTTTTTGACAGCATACTGACTAAAAGTTTAAGTTACACACAAACAACGTCTCTATAGAAATATTTACAAACAATTTTTGTTAGAACTTTGCATAGTTCATAAAGTACATTTGTTCACTATAGCTAATAATAAATTGAATGTTAGATATCTTGACAGAAGTAACAGTGGAAAGAATACATATTATTCAACTAATTGTGGTTTGTTTTTCACATATTGTGTTTACAATCCAGTTACTTTACAAAATCCTCTTTCGTGTTTCAAGGTGTGTGACTTGTCCATAGTCAGTACATCAGGATATCAGATCACATAATATCCAACTGTATTCCCTGAAAACAACCTGGAAACACTGATCCATATTCAAATTTTGTCATACAAATAACCTGTAAATAGTTAATAATCGTCCAAAACTAAACTCTCATGGAGTTTCTGCCAGTCATTGTTAGTAGTGAAATCCAGTATACATAATTCTCCCAGCTCTTTTGGAACATCACAGTCCTTCAGTTTGATGGGTATCAAACAATGTTTCTTCCTCTTTAGATGCTCAAGAAAGGACTGTCTTAACTGGAATTTGTGCCAGTGGCTGCTGATAAAGTCAGGAGACAAAATCAGTAAAGTCTTGAAGCTGTTCTCAATGGCCAAAAGGCTGCTGTCAATCAGGTCAGTCCCAATTTTAAAATCTATGTTTGGAAAACAGCCTGAAATTGGAAATGCAGTGCAATAGAAACAAAACAACAAGGAATGACTTGTTAAATCGGTGATGTATGGATTAAAAACACTGAAAGCAAAGATTTATATCTAGCTACAAAGTAAAGCTGACGGAGAAAGATTAGAAAAAGAATGTTTGATGCCTGTAGTTTACTTATTCGATAATTAGAGATACATTTTCGAAGAAATATTTAATAATTCCTAGAACAACCTTATTTCCAAATGACAACCATTCCATCACAGCCAAGTTGTCAATGAAATCTTAAGGTCTTACCTCGAAGACTCATTTCTCCTCTCTCCTCTAAAGCTGGACGCAGTAAGAAATCCACCCAGGCTCCATCAACTGTAGCATGTAAAACAAAAAAGTCAAATGTGTACGTTTGACATAATTTTTGGGGTCTAGACGAAACAGGAAATGTGTGGAATTTCCGGTTTTCGCACCAATCCTTTTCTGCTGCTGCTTCATTCTCAAACCTTTCATTTAACTTTATTTTCAGGTCATGTACTTTCACTTGAATGTCCTTATTTCTAGATTTAGCCAAAGATTCACAAACATTAAAGGCCATTTGTTCATATACTTTTGTTGCACAAACATCTACCATTTCCAGCAAGTCATGAGGAAATTTATTGCAAATATTTATTAACTGTCTGTTAATATTTTTAAACTTCCTCTCACCTTCAGTCAACATGCACCAAGCTTCACCTAAAAGATGCTTTTCCTCTCTATTTTCTTGGTAAAAGTAAAAAAGATACTCACACAAAAAATAGAAGTTGCTAGTGAAGTCCGAGCTAACAGCCTCATTGGCCTTTTTTAGACACTCAATGGCTTGTCTGTATTCTCTAATTAAGAAGTAACCCTGAGCTAAGGAAGCATATATCTTTGGTCTCTGACTGCAGTCATTATACTCCAGAGCTTGATGAAGAAAGTCTATTGCTTCATATATATAGCACACATCCTTGTAATCACCAGGTGTTAAAATCCTACTCTCTGGGTTTTTTCCAAGACCTAAACATGCACGACCTAAATCAAGCAAATCAATGGCATCATTAAAGCTTTTATCCAGACAAAGCAAACTATATTTGCGAGCTTTAATTAAAAGCTTTTGAATTTCTTCAAATTCTTTCTGGGAAGTTTCTTTATTTATTGCTGTTCTGATTTCATCTCTATGCCAGTAAATAAAAGTTTTACGCAATGATGCGTAGGCAAACCAGTTTAAGTCTGGCTCTATCTTTATAGAAAGTTTAAGTTTTTCTTCAGATTCAGCATATCGATGAAGGCTCGTCAACGCTTTACCCCATCGGTTGAGTACAGTTTCATCCTCTTGTTTGATATGTGAAGCTTTTTCAAATGCTAACAAAGGATTATCCCATACCTCCTTGAAACAGTCATTTTCAAAATACTCCGGACTATTACCACCAACATCAAGGATCTCTTTCCTAGTGATGAGCATACTCCCTAAATATGCATAAGATCTGGCACAAATTAAGGCACACTCATCATAAGTGGCTGTCATTGTTATTATTTCACAGAACAATTGAGCACTCTGTGATAATGTCTCACGTCTTTCACTTGCCCCTTCTTCCATACCAGATTCTCGTAAAATGCCATCCAGACGATTTAAAGCCATTGCTTTGAAAAATTTCCAAAAAACAACATCAAGATCTGTGCAACCCGGTATGTTCTCCATAGAAGTGATACCTTTGGAGAATTTTTTAACAGCCAGTTTGTATTTTTTTTCAGCATTTTTCATCATTTTATCTTGGACACTTGCTGCAAGTTTGTATGCTTCTTCAACAAGCTTCCTTCCTCTGTGAACACCCCCTCTTTGTTGCAACATTTTAATTATCTTTTTCAAATAATTAGTAGCTGTCTGGTTATTTTTTTCGTGTTCTTCAAAGGTCATTGCATATGCTTGCTCCAAAATAATAACCCTTTTTGTGCCCTGCTCTCGTCATCGATTCTTTTAAGCAGTCGGTCTATTGTCTCTTGACAACGAATCCCATCTTCCTCTCGTTTCATCTCCTTATACATGTGAGAAAGATTAGCAAGAGCATTCAAATTGTTTGGATCCTCCTGCAGTAATTCTTCCAACATCTTGACAGCTCTCAGTCTTCTCCCAAAAAGCCTGTATTCATATATGGCAATAAGATTCTTAATAGGTGTTTCAGGGAATCCCAAAGAAAGTTTTTTCTCTAAGCGTTGCTTCCTGGTTAGCACATAGTCATCGTCCACCTGCCACATCACGTTCAGGTCCAGATGGAAAAATCCCGGTCTATCCATGAATTGTAATTGAGAGATTGAGAGAATATTATCCAATATAAAATAAGGTCTCTGGAATATTGCAAGAAAAAAGAAAACTTAATGTAGAATTGATTTTTTTTTAAAATCTCTATCTCGTTGCGCTAATAACTTAAGCAAAACTGAACATGAAATCCATAATGGTAATTTCACTCTTCCAGAATTGTCATCATACTTTGTGCATGGAGAATCCTACAGTTTTTACATTAAAAATCATTAGATATCAGCTCAGAAGATAAGAAAGCTAGAAGGAAGCTTGCGCCAGACATACAGTTTTGAATCAGTGTGGCAGAGCAGCAAACTTTCGTTGGAATAGCAGGTTGTCTGTTGCAGCTAAACACAATGACTGAACATGAAAGTCTGAGCTAAATTGGAAAAATCCCTTTCAGATCAGAGCAGCGGAGAACTACTACTGTGTAGTTCCTGCTTAAGTGTAGTCTGATCAATGATAACCTGGTATTTTTTAAAGGGTGGTTTTGGATTAAATACTGCCAATGGCAAATGGTGCTGATACACAGTTGTAGATGAATACTTAATTTTCCAATCACCTACTATCAGGTATGATTGCGAAAACAGGTAGAGATATCACGTAAGGTGCATATCAAACTGTTCCTAGCATAATGGGCATACAATACTAATTTTACAAATTAAGCTAAACATAATTCAGGTGTATGGGATGCCAATCGAGCTGAAACCTGTAAAATGCAATTCAGACCATTTAAAAGCAAACCTTTGTAGTGTTTCCGTGTGTTACGTTTGAATCAACGACTTTCAAATACCTTGAGGCGCTTTTGACCGATTCCTCATCTATCCTTCAAAAGGCTCTTGGCCTTCATTCACAGGACCTCCAGAACACACCATCCAACATGACGGAATTCTACCCTCAGCTCATCTCCACCTACCTTGATACCCTTCCAGCACACTCGCTCACGCATTGCGGAACTGCTTTCAACTGTCTAGATTAGAGACCAATGGTCTCCAGTGTTTATCCAACTAATTTCCCCAGCAGATCAGCTTCTACCAGGAAAAACTACACTCCCCTGCCACTTACTTTCAATTACCTCTTCTGTTCTGTCTTTCCAGGAGACTGATTGCTCATCCCTCTCTAGTACAGGGCTATATATAATGTGTACTTCCGTACCCTCTGATATGTATGACCAACAAAAATGTTGATTAATGCCACAGAAACTTACAGATGGAGCCATAGCATTCATCGTTATTACATTAGTATTTCTTATCCATTCATGCACTGACATTATCTATTCTTGATTAAAATATCAACTTCTGTTTCACTGGTTTATAATTGTAGTATCTCTCTCTTTCTGAATGTCTATTATCCGCTATTATACATTTCAAATGTACATACTAGTTTTTAGTATCGCATCTACATCCACTGTTCTATCACTCATTTCCCTTTAATCCCTGCCTTTATTAAGAGAACAATTCATCTAATCTGCTCAGTATGATTGCTGGGGGCCAATAGTTGTGGACCAAACCATATAATATCCCAATTTCACATATAAAATAAATAATTTATTAGTATCCATACCAACACAAACCAATTGATCAAAAATTTACGTCCTACAACAGGCTGCTTATCAGTCCAAAAGTACACCACTGCCATTGATGGAAGTACGATGGCATATGCATGGCAAGGTGGAGAATGTGTACCCAGAGTTTGCAGGTATTGCTATGGAGACGGTTGTAATAGAGATTTTCTCCAACTACCAGACACTACCGACTATTTTCGCATCACCAACAACAGAAAAGTGGGCAGACAAATGTATTTCCGCTATTTCTTTATGTTGTAATATGGCTTCATTGACATACTACCGACTGATGGTATATTGCGCAGTCAAACCTACTACTTTATTCTCCTAAATTTATTGGAACACAATTTAGAGATTTGTTTCTAATTATTCAAATTAACGAGTTGAAATGATTAGCCAAACCTAGTAAGTGGACTAGAAGGAAGACTGGTCTGCAGCCGGACTCCTTTGAGAGTAATCCCAGGCCATTGACCTGTAGCTGCGATGATGATGGTCAAGCTCAGTGTGTCGGCCCCAGACTACATTTGTTTTCAGGAGGAAATAGAATCGTAGAGGAAAACATTTCTTGTTATTTACACGGTTTCGGGGGGTGTTCGAGCCAGCTTTATCCCTACGGGATACACGTTATAAGGTAATACGCAGAAAGACCTGCCGTTTGTAGGTGGAAAACGAAACATCAGCAGCCCGAGAGACGGCGTTGATCGATGCATCAGCCAGTAACAACATCGAGAGTCGTCGGTCCCCTACACACGCACCTTGTTCGTCAGATTATCAACGGCCACAGCCAGACGGTCGTCACCTTGTCAGTGCCACTAAATCAGCCATTCGTTTCCGGGTCCGGTTAAACGACGCGGGATTGTTTAAATGGACATAGTCGGCATGTTACCAATATACTGTCGGTTAAAAAGATTCTCCACGTGTCAGCTGTGTAAGCAATATCAGGAACTTCAGGGGAGGAGGAGCGGAGTGTGGTAACGGTAGGCAGTAATAGAAGTGGCTTGGTGAACCTGTCGGAAGCGGAAAGGTCATCGCTGGAACCACGACAACGCCACGCCGGTTTCCGATGCACCATATGAGCCCCTTTACAGGGACACTACTATTACTCCCAACACCGAGGAGTTGGTGGTATTGTTACTGCCGGCAGAGATTTCATTGATCTACCGGAGGTTCGAATCCTGCTCGAGACATCGATCACCCCTGCAACCTCTATACTTTGAGCCGTGTTACAGCTGATGTCCCCCTTCATCACCTGCTCGTATAAAAGGGATGCCGAATCAATTGTCTTTTTCTGTTTCATACGCTGAACAACAACTTTCAAGACAAAGCTGACTCGAGGAACTCGTCAGTACAAATCAGAGCGGCTTCAACCGCAGAGATGATTCTTTGTACAGAATTATCTAAGGGAGACAACTCGTGTTGCATTGGCTCCTGTAAGGGATATCTTTGACAGCGTATCTGAATTTGCATTTATATTATTAAACTAGTCTTTCTTTCCCCCTATTTGAGATAGATCCAACGTAATGTCGCATCAGCAACCAATCTGTTAGCCCAGAATTAGGTAGTAATATACATTTTGTTGCTTCAATTATATTATGTAAACAGGACTGCATTCCAATGATGGCGACAAGGAAAGACTAACAAGAAGTACGCTACTTAATTACTTATTGCTGTGTAAACTAATTTCAAAAACCGCAAAAAAATCTTCACATAAATTTGCAAGTAACATCTCTGAGCCAAAACTTAATATGAAACCAAGTAATTCGCCTATTTCCAATGGAAACAAAACGATTAATTGATAGGTAAGGAAAAACGTCTACATGTTACAGAGGTAAGCGGATACAATAGCTGTAGTTTCTAATTAAACGTACGGAAGAGCTGTATGGATGCCATCTTCCCTGTCCTTTCAAAGCAGAATCCTGTTTTGCTAATAAATACTCTTTTAAAACAATATAATAACATCGAACGCTGTTCGCGGACGGGTGCGAGTTTCACACTTGAATCGGGACTTTTATGTTCGGCTAATTTTTGACACTTTGCTGCATGTGGAAGAAGGGAAACATTCTACGATGCTGTGGCTGAGATGAATAATCAAATAATTAAAACCATAAAGTGAACATCCATTGTGTTCATTATCGTATATTTAAATCAGAAAAACTGTCTGTAAACAATTTTACAATTGATTTCCAGCGTGAAATAAGACTCGGAATAAGAAACTATAAAAACACACCTTGTCAACAGTGCGAGTAACGGTATTGTGATAGCTTATTTCAAAGGGGACACTACTCTTAGGAGGTTTTGATGTTCCTTGTTACATTCAATTTCATAGAATTATATTGAAGGGAAATAAATTAAATCTGTACAGTGTTTTTAGTAAATGTGGTTGTGAATAGAAGTTGGTTAGAGCTGCGTTGAAAGCTTCGTTACAGGAGTACATTAAGGCTTGAGGAGGTGGGGAAAGAGATGAGTGTCAATTGGAGGACTTTGGTAGGATATCTGAACTGTCAATCGATTCTTGTGTGTGGTAAAATATGAGCTTGTGGAGGATTAGCATAGGTTTATTAGTATAAAAAGGAAAACCAAACCTGAAACATTGCTGCTGGGAATGAGAGAAATGGAAAATTAATAATTAGAGAAACTGTTTAAATATACACAGTTTTACGGAATTTGATTTGATGTAATGTGGAGTGAACTCATCATTAATTTTCAAATATAAGTGTGCTTTATTTATTTTGACGTTTGGAAGTTTACTGAATTAAAGTTAACCTTCAAGCAAAGGTCGTCTGTCTACTGTAGAAATTGGAGAGAGAGAGAGTAATCAACAGATGGGTCGGGGCCGAGAAGGTAACAGAGTCCACCAAGTTTGTAATCAGCCATTTGTAATCAGCCAGCCAATCAGGTCCTGCGACTGCCGGTAGAAATGTTACCTGTCGTTTCATTGGCCGGCGGCTGTTACAGTCGTCGCCTGGGTTTCATGGTAGACGGAGCGAGCTGCTCCCGTCGACGAGTGGCGATCGGTAACGCGGGACGCTAAAAGTGTCTAGGGAGACCTGAAACTCGGCGGTAGTCGATAAAACTTGCGGATTTATCCTCCAACTCGTGAACCCGAGGTAAGTGGCTGCGTTTTGACACTTTGTGGCGTAGATAACGGGGCGTTTCGCTTGTCGGTTACTGTTATTTTTTTTTAAAAAAAAAAGATTACATAAATAGCTGTTCCTCCAGGTTCTTCCCTAACTGAGGCAGATCAGGGGTCTGTTGTGATGGAGACGGTGGGCGATCAACCGGCGCCTAGATTATAGCTGGAAAATCTCAAAATGGCTCAAGTCAGGTGGTTGAGTACTTTCTGAGAAACTCCGGTCTCAGGCGTGGCCGGACAGTTTGCCTATTATCCCTACTGACAGTTTGCCTTCTGACATTATCCCTACCGACATTCTCCCTGCTGACAGTTTGCCTTCTGACATTATCCCTACCGACATTCTCCCTGCTGACAGTTTGCCTTCTGACATTATCCCCTGCTGACCGCTTTGCCTTCTGACATTATTCCTACCGACATTTCTCCCTGCTGACAGTTTGCCTTCTGACAGTTTGCCTACCGGACATTATCCCTACGACATTATCCCTGCTGACAGTTTGCCTCTGACAGTTTGCCTACCGGACATTTCCCTACCGACATTATCCCTGCTGACAGTTTGCCTCTGACAGTTTGCCTACCGGACATTATCCCTACCGGACATTATCCCTGCTGACAGTTTGGCATTTTCTGACAGTTTGCCTACCGGACATTATCCCTACCGACATTATCCCTGCTGACAGTTTGCCTACCGGACATTAATCATACTGGTCATTATTCCTACTGACAGTTTGCCTACCGGACATTATCCCTACCGACATTATCCCTGCTGACCGTTTGCCTACCGGACATTATCCCTACCGACATTATCCCTGCTGACAGTTTGCCTACCGGACATTATTCATACTGGTCATTATTCCTACTGACAGTTTGCCTACCGGACATTATTCCTACCGACATTATCCCGGCTGACAGTTTGCCTACCGGACATTATATTTTATTTTATTTTATTTCACTTTATTTACATTCATTAGAATTTTAACATAAATAAAAAGAATAAAACGCATATATATATAAAATCATTCTTAAATTCATGTCTAAAATTTATTTTTTTTTAAAAGCACATATAAAATGAGATATATTTAATCAAATCTGAAAGCAAAAAATCTTCAAGGACGCATTGTACTGCCTTCTCTTCTCACATCGCCACTATGTGTAGCTTACATTCGTTCTGTTAATTACATACGCATGACCTTTGTGAAGTAGTTTTGTGCCGCCTCTTGAATTTGTGACGGAGTCCAATTCGATTGGAATCTGTAAAAAAATTCAACTTATCTTATGAAAACGAAAATGCAGCGATAATTTAAGATAGTTACAACAAATAGTAAAAATCCGCAAACATAACGCAGTTATTCAACACTTTGAAGTAAAAGCTTTATGGAATGATTCCACTCCACATACAGTGTTCCCTCGCAGCAGAGAAGGTAGGGTAGTGAAGTCTGTGACCTGTCCTGCTAGACTGACCACTGTGCTCGTTGGAACTTCCAATATACACAACTTGGCAGCGAGGGCAGGCAATCAACTGGTAAACTACTGACGAGCGTAAGTGCAATTAAGAGCCAATTTTTTAATTAATTCTTTTGTTTGAATCTAAAGTTGATCTGGAGGAATAAATATATATTTTTTAAATTTTTTTTCCATTTTAACAGACACTTGTCGAAAGTAAGGTAAGAATAAATATACCACTTCTTTACTAGCTGTAGGGACACACTGTCTAGGTTGATAATGATCAAGAATACCCTCAGTAGTTTATGAAACAGTTGTTCACTAGTAGGCAGACTATCCGTAGGCATAATGTCCGGTAGGCACTTTGTCAGTAGGCAAACTGTCAAGCAAAATTGCCACTTAGAATTCAAAGTAATAGGGTTAAGAAAGGCAGTTGTATCTGACTGCTGTAGACTGAATCTCTCCTGAATCAAGTGGATTTACTGATGTGGAATCCATCAACAATTGGAACTGGATCCTTATGCGAATTAGAAGCTGATGTTTAAGTCCAAAACTGGATACAAGTTAGAATATAATTTTGTAAGGTTTTTCTTTTTTAGAAATATTTCAGTTGTGTGATATCCCAAATAAGGAATAGTAAGAAATAAACAGATTATTTTGGAATTGTAATTATCATATCAGACAGCAGCTTCAACAGCACCCTATTATGTATGCTTCTTTGAATAACAAATGGTAAAGCTGTTTAAATCCACCAGTAACAAGTGGAACAGACTGTAAAAGCAAAAAGGATGTAAATAGATAAAAAGTTAATTTAGAATAGCCTAAAGTATTCTACTTTAACAGTAGATGCCACTTTTCTAAATGTGAAACAATGACAATAATCAAATTGCTTTTCAAAAGTTAACTGAACATCTCCACAGCAAAGTTGTTATAAGTATTTAAGAATTTATTTTTACGCAATCTAAAAATATCATCAGTTTTTGTGTTTCTCTGCCATCTTTGAAGTATTGCTCTCAGAAAAGCAGGCAAACGGTAGAGTCAGCTCTACAACACCACAACACATGAGCCCTGATCTGAAAATGTTTTAGCTCAACTGTTGGTGCATTTGATTATTCTACGTCTGAGACCATCCACCATTAATTGTCTGATCTGGTTTGGCATCCCTAAAAATAACAATCTGTAGTGACAAATTCCCTCAATTAAGCCCCCAAACCAGTATTTTCTTTTGCGTTTATTCACCTTTATCAGAGAAAACTCAGATTTAGTATGACGCTTTGGGAAAACATTAAGTTCAGAACTTTGTCTGTTGTTGGGGATGAGATGAAGTGAAG
>JACATO010000116.1:0-46586 GCA_018389105.1 Nautilus pompilius
GGAAAAACGGTAGACTTCGTGATTTTAACAAAAGAATAACGCAGACCATCAATCAGAAGTAAGACAAATGCTGGAACAGCGCTTCTGAAAGTCGGAACTATTTTATGCGATGTAATGGTTTTAGCCAGCTCTACTTTCTGGACAAATCTCATTTCATTATTCCATGTCATGAAACTCCTCGATCGAAGCCGGCCACTGTCACTTTATACTTCCACTTCAAAATTATTTGCACGATATAACCGAATAACGTTTACTGCAATTGACGTGATTTCTGTATATAATTGAATTTGTACTTCTCTCGATGTAATGGACTTTTGGTATAATGTACTGCATACAAAGATCTGAAATTAAAAATATATATATATTATTTTAATCTTCGTTTTAAGAGTTTAGCGAATGTTGGATAATTTAGTTTGTATCCACTTCAGATTCTATTTGCGTTATTAACACGAAAAAAAAATAATATAATATCTTAGGGAAAGTTTAGACGAAATTTAGCGCGAATTGGATTTAGAAGTTCGATACTAGATAAAGATTAATAGAACTTATTTACCATGAGGCTGGAATTGCTTGCTTACACGTGAGTCAACAAATAACTGGTAATCCGTCTAAGTCTTGTTAGTTCCCAAAGCTTCAGGAACAGTCATTTTGTTCGTTTTCTTTCCTGAGTTGTACGTAACAGTAGCTAGACGTTCATCAGTCAGCCGTCCCTCAAAGCGTCCAGAAGAGGCAGGGTATGTTTACTGCAGGGACCGATAGCGGCGATCAGTTGTCTGACTCGTCATCTCTAACATCGCAGAAGTATTCTTATCAGCCAAGAGACTTTAAAACGAGATTTTAAATGACGACAGAAAAAAATCGGGCAGTCATTCACGTTTAGCGTTTTAACCTTCGATGTGATCAAATCATGCACTCTGGATAAAAACGATCTGTGTATTTAAACTTTACAGACCAACATAAAGACAGCACAAGTCGCCATTACACAGTATTTTTTTTATGACGTTTACTTTCTGTTATGCTTGTACTTGATGCCATGAGCTCATTATGAAAGATAGTAGCAGTAGCCATTTGGCTGCATGGGGAGGAGAGAGAGAGAGAGATGGAGAGAGAGGGGGGATGAGAGAGAATAGATGGAGACAGAGAGATAGATGGAGAGAGAGAGAGATGGAGAGAGAGAGAGAGAGAGAGAGAGAGAGAGAGAAAGATGGAGAGAGAGAGAGAGAGAGAGAGATAGATAGAGAGAGAGAGAGAGAGAGAGAGATAGAGAAAGAGAGAGCTAAGGAGATCGAAGAGAGAGAGAGAGATCGAGATAGAGAGAGAGAGAGAGAGAGAGAGAGAATAGAGATAGAGAGAGAGATTCGGAGAGATGTCCAGTAAATCCTACAACCTTTGACACTTGTACCCGCTACAATTTCTGAGCATTCACACACAGTCAGTCAGTCAGTCAGTTTTTTCAGGCGAAACAATGGGTATAAATTATTTTCGGGAGAGATTTCTCCGTTTGCTGATTGCGCCAACATCAAAGGGAACGCCACGAACGTACGTTATCGATTAAGTTCGAAGCGGTTAAGGGTGAGACGCAAGAAAGCCAACTTTGTAATTAGTGAGGGAACTCCCACGATTTCGCCGCTAGAGAAAGGTGTCTTGACCGAAAAAACCACAAGGGGGTCATTGCCCTCTAGGACTGTTTGACTTGCCTCAAAGAAGAGGAAATGAAAGACGGAATTCGGAGAAGTAATTGCACAAGGAAATCTAATTAGGAATTCCCAAACATTTAGCTTGGTAACTGTCGACGTTTTGTGTTTCTTTGTGTTTTTCTGTATCATTTAGAATCGGATCTTTATTATTATTATTATTATTATTATGATTATTATTATTATTATTATTATTATTATTATTGATTATTATTGTTATTATTATTATTATTATTATTATTATTATTATTAATTATTATTATGAATTAGTATTATTATTATTATTATTTATACCGCTTCATTAGATTACATTGAACTTAGTATATCTATTTTAGATGACATTAACGATCTAAATATAGAAAATATCTTGAAAAAAAGATTAACTTATGAATTTTCTGCTCCTGCCCCTCTCGATTGGCACCATCTTGGCTTGGGAGTTTCTCGCTCTCTTTATTAGTCGGCTGTGTGGGATTTTCCTGAGTATTCAGGTTTTGCGCCAAAATTATATATAACGAAGAATTCTAGTAAAGAATTTCACGCCAAAGTCAGAACTGTCGACCCTGTCGTAGCGCAGGATAAGCAACGCTATCTGGCGGATGACCGCCGCATTACTACGAACTTTCACCATAGTTATCTCCCTTGTAGAGAGACTGGCGCAACACGACAGATGGTAAAGTTCATTAGACACCGCATGAAAGTTGTCGCTTTTCCCTCTTTATGCCAGCCAATGACGGAATCCTCGAAAATGAAAGCGTTTTCCGGAAGAAGCGTGGGCGCCTTTTCTCCGACCCGAAGAGACGATGTCTATCGTTTGCCTTAATACCCGGAAATCACTCAAGCGCTCGAGTCACGTGAGTAACGAGAGCAGCAGGGGCACCCGGCCTTACGATATGTCACCTCGTGTGGTGTTCTTAACTCTTAAAATCCTGAAGAAAGGAAACACTAAACACTTAGATTCCGAAAACCGCGACATTGATTCTCAGCAATAATAATAATAAAGCAACGATCCTCTCTAACCCAGTGAGCTGAGGAGGCGGCCATGGTTGCTGAATCTATCTACATCTGCTGCAGTTTTAAACGGATAGTTTTTTTTATTTTCCAGCGAAGAGATTTCCTGGAAATGCCGGTTTATCCGCTCCAGACGATTGCCCCTTTTTCCTATTCCCGTGTTGAGAAATCTGTTCCCCCCGCTTTCCGTTACCAGTCACGTTTACGGTAACAGGGCTGATGATTCGGGCAGAACGTATCGGCCTTCCCACGCGAGAATCACTTAACGAATCCAACTAATTATATTTGTTTTTGTATGGGCAATAAATGCCATCTCCTTTCCCGGAAATCGTCGCAGCGGCTATGCGTCGTACCTGACAGAGGAAATCGCCCATAAATTCCTCGCCGAGGCTTGATTAGTCGTTTCGAGCGTCTTCCCCATTTAGTCTCCATCCCCGAAGAGATTCACGCGCGCGTGCGGCCGTGCTTACGGCATCGCGAACCTCTTTATGACCGCCGGAGCCTCTAATATTACCGCGTCACGATTAATAACATGGCGCGCTGCAGAAGTTTCCCTTCAGTCCTGATGGCGTCGTTATTCCAGACAGCGGTTCCATTTTGATTACAGACGTCGTATTTTATCCCCTCCCCCCCGATTTCTTCTGATTTCATCAGCAAAGTGGTAAAAGCAGCAGGACTCCTGGGTGTCCGCCGGCCGGTCAATTAGCGAAAGGGCTCCGGCAGTTCTAAATCCCCGTATGTTCGGCTGCTCTCGGTGCGTTTAAACTAGTCCCCCCCCCTTTAAAAAAAAATAAAATAGTTAGCCAGGGATAATTCTAAAAAAAAGCAGTCAGTGACTTAGCCTTTGTCGTTCGTTAGCACCTCTCGTGCACCGGAGGTAAAATAAGTAGCGAGTGACGTCACTCGGCGAGAAAAACTCCAGTTACTCTCTCTTTCTCTGTATCTGTTTCTCACTCCCACCCACCACTCACCCACCACCCCCCCACGCACACACAACACACACACACACACACACACACACACACGCACACCACACACCACACACACGCGCGCACACAATGGTAAAACCTACTGCTTATGACTCTAACTCAGGAAGTAACCCACTGACATAATTTTGCTATAAGAACCGAGGAAGGGAGATAACTGCGTGGGGGGCAACGGATGGCGCGTTTCATTCAAACTAGACTGCACGCCAAAGCACATTGCAAACAGAACTATAGGACTCTGTAGAGAGTGGACTCAGTTGGGAGCGATGAGCAGTGCTCCAGTCCATCATCTTAACTAGGCGCTCGCACCCATCCATAGTTCGATTTGATCAGCTCTCACCAATGTCTTTCCGAGAACCAGACCCTTTTACTTTCTTATTTGGTAGTTGAAGTCGGTAGTAAGAGCTCGTCGTTAGAAGTATCCGCGAATGACGTCAAGTCGTAGACGGCAGAGCGCAGCGCCATAGTAAGAAAATGGCAACTTAGCACCGATGTCCAGTCACGGACCACACGGCTGCTGAACGCCATCGCTTAGCATGCATCATATACATTCATAAAACCGTTTTGGTATGTAAGCTATATTAATAAATGCGTACTTCAGCTGCAATACACTTTTGCTGGAAGGATACTTTCAGGTGACATCCATGATAGCGTTCTTAATACGAATTTTAAAGTGTGAAAACAGTTGTTCAGAAAACAGGGGAGATCAGGAATAGTTGTTTCCGGGGTGAGTTGAGACAGCACCATAATTCCTAAGTGAAGCTATGGTCTATTAAAGCCTCGCTATTACGTACAATCAGAAATTACTGGCGCTGTCACATCTCGCCCCAGCCTCTCTCTCTCTCTATAAAAAGAAAAACAAAAACATGTAAGCCAGATATTTCTACGGGAATCGCTCAACTATCCACCTTAATAGACAACGAGGACGGGTCTAGCAGATCTTCCTCGGTTAATGTAGGCCTGAAATCGCGCTCCACGGAAGAGCTATTTCGTACATTCTATGTAATGCGGCTTTTAGTGGATTTACCTTAAAAGATACCTCCATACTTGAGTTTGATCATCGGTCAAGAAATGCAGAAGTTACGACAGTGACCAACCGGCTTTAAGAATGTCAGATATATATATATAACACGGAATTCTAGATCGTCTGTTATCTCTTCTGTGCTAACGTCTCTTATTTTACTCGTTTTGTTGATTAAGAAAAAAACCTATTTTTTCCCTCTCCTTTAAAAAACCACCAATACGGCTTTTACCGCCATTTTCTTTGTTGGTTTCCGGTGCGCATGAATCTACGCAGAGGACGGAACATTCTCCTGGGAAGTTCTGTAAATTCTCACGAAACAAAATTCTGATACCGCCTGCATCTTCAGAACTAATAATAATCTGCCCATGCCAGTTAGTGTCTAGCTTGCAGCTAGAAATATGCTTTTCAAATCCAGCGTTTTAGGTAAAGCGCAGCACTCGGAGTTTCGTAAAGATAACTGGAAACGGAACAAAAGAGAGATCTACCAACCACGGTGAACAGAGACATGCGTGAAAAATACTAAAATATGGATTTAGGGGCATAACCCCGTCTTCATGAAAGGCAACTGCAGTTAGCAGAATTGATAAGTATTAGAAAAACGATAGGAGAGAGAGAGAGAGAGAGAGAGCGAGAGAGAGAGAGAGAGAGAGAGAGAGAGAGAGAGAGAGAGAGAACCACGCATGCGCTGGGGATCAGGTTTAAACTAATTAAAATAATCCCATAATTCTTAGCTTTCGAAACCGGATCTGACTAAAACGACGACGTTAACCACAATATACACTGTGCAACGTCAGGTTTTATCCAAGTTCAAGCTCTGTTTTAATTTCAAATTTATAATTATCAAATAATTATTATTTCATATTTTAAACGTGACCGTGAGGATCATAATGCACCCGTTCCACATTTGTCGTCGTATTCGCTACCTTAATCCACATACGCCTTTGTCTACCACCACCGTCTGTGATTCATCATGTTTAGTTAGCTAATCCGTCTGTACCGTATTCTACTGGAATTTTCTGATAAAGACAGGTTTTTAAATAATGGCCACCGTTAAGTGTTCGCCTCTTTGTGTTGTTGTATTTTTTCAAACCGTAAATTCGGTGCGCAAACTGACTGCAAAGTCTCGTTTTTCCTTCTTCCACTTTCTATATCGACTGGTGAGGGGAAAACAGACAGCCCAAGTTTATTCGCATACCTGCAATTTTATTTACATATAAAATAGGTTTTAAATATTAGAAGACCCGTCATGCAGTTCCCGGAGTTTGTACGCTGCGTATCGATGCAGTCTGTAATCACGGCTCCGATTTTAAAGTTACTCGACAGAACGATTCGTGTGTGTGCGAGAGGCAAATTAATTAGAACAGCCACTGTAATAGTTCCCAAGCTCCCTTATTTTGTGGGTTCCAAACAATAAGAGATAATGTCGCGGAGCGGGGAAGAGAACTCGCGGCTCCTCGAGGGACAATGATCTGATCCGTAACTTCTAGGTTTTCCAGGACAGGCAGTTATCCACTAACTGGTGCGTTTAAGTAATAGACGTGCTACTGATTTATGCTAAGACTTCCCTAACTGAAGATTCTAATGTTACACTCTTTTAAAAATTCCATACGATAAAAACGCCATTGAAAAACGGAAAAAAAAAGTGGGGGGGCGAAAAGTTGAGTTGCTAACTGGTGTTTCATTTGTATATAAGAAAAGTTGGCCAATAAAGGCTTTTCTATTCTTTGTTAATTAACAAACCGTAGCAGATGCATCCTGCTCGTTCACGCTTCAGTGCAGGTGACCGTCGCCGGCCCACCGCAGATCTCAGATAGTTCTAACGGCGATTTAGCAGCGGGCATGTTCTCTCATCGGCAGCCACAGATTCAGCTACACCGAGAAATACTCATAAATGCCACCATAATTTCCGGAAACACGTCCTTTTAACTTCGCCCCAAGCAGTTTGTTTAGAAGTTAGAGGCTTCATTGGTGTCTTTCATCTCCGTCGCTGTTTTCTATATAAACCCTTTATAAAGATAAAAGTCCTTCCGTCAATAGATCTCCATCTATGTCCTCGTTTTACGGCTTCACAAAGAATTGCACGGGAAATCTCCAGATCTTGTGTCGCGCCCATGGAATTCCGCCGAAAAGGGGGGGTCGGCGCTTTAAATCGCATTTTCCGGGCCCAGCTGCAGGTGAGCCAATTATACGGAGATAGACTTTAATGCGAAACGTTTCACGGTTGGCTTTCCGCTACCCAGGAAGTAGACGATCTGAACTTATTGTTTCTGGAACAGTCGAGGCCTTATTTGTCCGCTGATGATCGCCATAGCGTGAAACAGCTTTACGGCATCTCCTTGGTGCCCGACTTGAGAGAGAGACGTCCTTGAGGGGCCCACGGTGTCGGGGGGACCGGGCCGCCTGTCGGCTCGACGAACGTCTCTCAGTAACGAAGAGGACTCGACAGAGAACGGGCCACTTGTCTTTACGGGATGCAATGCCATTGGCAGAGCCTCGTTCGGAAGTCCAACTCGCTCAACAGCATCAGCAGCAGCGAAATTCGGGGTGTGATGGCCACAACGCACAAGATGAAAGTATAGCAATGAATCTGAGAAGATTAAATACGACCGATCGCCATTGAACCAACCCGCCACATAGACATTACCGGTGTAACTGTTCCTTGCATACGACGAAAAATCAATGTTTTATTTCTGTAGAACATTTAAAATGAGTTCTATATCGAGCAGAATATATATATATATCTTTTTATCACAATCTTAAAATTAAAGGAAGCACCCTTTAATCGAATATCCCACATCTTTATCCAGAAGTGCATAGCGTAAGAACGAATGAAGTCTGTTGCTCGTGTGAAATGTCTGGGGTCGCACCAGCCATTAATTTAAAATATCGGGATTTACTGAAATCTTCCGAAATTACTTTTTTAAACTTAAGCAGCAACGCACGAAGGTATGAATCCATCCTTTGAGCTGAGTGACAAATGACGTGCTTGAAGCTGAATTCCTTCATGTCGAGCAGACTGGATTTTATCTATGTGTTCTCTTAGAATGGAATCATATCGACCCAACAATTCTGGAATCTTGAGAAGATTACTATTAAGGGAATCTCCGATTTGTAGGCTATCGCCTCGAAAAGCCAGATCTGTATATTATTTTTTTCCCCCCGATAGAAGGTGTTAGGATCCCAGCCTTGTTTTAAAGTTTCCTCAAACTTTCACGCCTGTCTACTATCTGATTCCAAGTCTGACTTTTCAGTTCTCGCTCTAAAAAAACAGAACACCTCATTTTTCCGTCCAAGACAATATTTCTTGTGGGCATTACTTTAGCAGTGCTACGGCACACGATGACGGTTCTCAAAATCTTCCTTTGCTAAAACAGGCGTTGATAGAGAATCTGATTTGTTAAACAAACAGCCGGGGCAGGTGCGACGAATCCTTTGATGAAGCCAGTGTAAAGGAGATTCTCTCGATTGATTTGCCTCGTATCAGCTTTGACGTTAAAATAATGTAAGGAGAAGAAGCTTCATTTAAGTCCTTTGAAATGTGTGGGATTTTATTTGCCAGTGGTGGTCAAACACCACTTTTAAAATACGTTAGAAGTGTACTTCCTGAAACTGATACATGTCGCTGTCTCCTAAATCGCCCATAGCAAAAACAGCTGGACTCGATAGTTTCTCTTCTTTTGTCTTTAATGCAGAGACTTCAAATTCAGCATTGGAAGCTGCTTTCATTATCCCGATCAGTAGGTCCGGCAACTGCCCTACTCTCACCAAGCTGACGTGTGGTGATGTAGGGGGGTCGTGACAGAAGACACGGAACTAGACATCTTCATTAGAGATTCCGTACTGGCTAGTGCAGTTTCTCACCCCCAGATTCATGTATACTCTCTTCATTTCATTTACAATATCATTAAAAATAATAGTTCTTAGTTTTTTTTTTGTTGTTGTCATTTTGCACTTTAAAGTAGCTTATAAATTATTTGAAAAACAAATATTTCAAACGACATTTAGTAGCCGTCCCCTTTGAGTCGCGGCCACGTGACTCACACCCCTCCGTCACCGCGATGAACCAAGTTAGTTTGTAGTTTTCTTGACAGAAGAACCCCGACTCTGTTTGGCATGAAATAAAAGTATTGAAAGATTAGAATTTACTGGCTTTTCTCCAATTTTAAGGATATTGGAGATATGCGCATAGTTTTCTTATTAACTCTTTTAAGAATTTCATGTACCACGTGCCTCCTTCAGCCCCGAAACCTTGGAAACGTATATTTTAGAGATCACTCTGACGGGAACTAGCCCCCAACTCCCCTCATAAATAGGACGTAGTCCGCAAAGGGTTAACAGATTCAAATATTGAAAACTTTGAGCATTACCAGATTCCTATGAAATGTAATGGCAACCTATTTTCTCTTTAAAATCTAAGTTTCTGTAAAGAATTCTAGTTGCAACAATTTTTTTTAAAAAAAAAAAACAAACTTTCGATTAAAATCAGTGATTTTAAAAATTCAGTTGTTGTTTACGAAAAATGGCTGTTTATCATACAGAGAGAGAGAGGAGAGAGAGAGAGAGAGAGAGAGAGAGAGAGAGAGAGAGAGAGATAGACGAAGAGAGAGAGAGATGAAACGAGATGGAGAGAGAGAGAGAGATGAGAGCGCGATGAAGAGAGAGAGCGATGAAGAGAGATGGAAGAGAGAGCGAGCGAGAGAGAAATGATGATGTGATAATGCGACCCGAGCGCCGGAGCGATGGAGCTGGCGAGAGCGCGTGAGAGCGAGCTGCTGCTGCTGATAATGAGACGCGAGCGAGCGCGAGAGCGAGAGCGAGAGAGATGGCGCTGGAGAGAGTGCGAGAGAGATGCTGATGCTGCTCCTGCGCGGCGAGAGAGCGAGGCTCTCGAGCGCGAGAGTCAGCCGCGTCTCGCTCGAGCGCGCGGCGCGAGTGGCGCTGCTGCGCTGTCGCTCTGGCTTCTTCTTGCTGCTCCTGCGAGAGCGCTCTCGCTTGCTCTCGAGCTGATTCTTCTGCCACTTCGCTCTCTCTCGCTCTCGCTCTCGAGCAGCTCCCTCCCCCCCGCCCTCCGCTCGCGAGCGCTCGCTCGCGGCTATCTCTCGCGCGGCGCTCGCGAGCTGCTCGCGCGCTCTCTCTCGCTCTCGCGCAGCTCTGCCCTCAACAAAGAGCCCTCGCTCGCGAGAGAGGCCTATGGCTAGCTATCGCTCTCTCCTCTGTCTCGAGCTCTCGCGCTATCTCGCGAGTTCCTTTTCCTATTTACCCCTGCGATCTCGCCCATCTTTTTTTTATATTTGAATATTCGGGTTCCAAATTTTTATTTATTATCAGTAAACCACTCCACAACCCCGCACTCGTGCACCTGCAGTCTACAGACATTTTCTTCGTGTTCCGCCGTAGTTAGCCGCCTGTCCTGGCTCGTGAAGTCTACGGACATGTCACAGCAGGAAGCGAGATACTCGTAGAGCCTTAATCACGTGTGCCAAAGAATCCACGTGACTTCCTGGTGGAGAAGAGCGAACCTTGTCAAAGAGACACCCAAAACCGCGCGGGTCCATCATCCATGAGAGTTCCACCGACCGCAGCTACATCTCTTTAAAGGATTCCTTCTATGGTTTCTTTGTGAATAAAAATCCTGGTGCCAATTGAAAAGTCATTAATGGCCACGGTAACCACAACAGGAGAGTACACGGCTCTATTTTTTTAATGAAACTTATAAACCAGGAAATTCTCCATAAATCTGCTGGTTTTATGTCGCAGTTTAATGCCACGAAATTCGATAAAAACGCAAAAGAAGGGGGAAGTCTGGTCTCGAAAAGGGAGCGGCAAACAAATATTTTTATTACCATAGAGCTTACGGTGCATGGAACTAGAACCGCTGTGGATGCTAAATGTGAACGGAGATTGATGTGTTTTTTTTTTCTCTGTTTTAATTCTTCTTACATCACAGGAGAGGAGAAAGGGGTGAGATCAGATACTAGTTGGCTGCCTGTAGGAATTACTCGCAAAGTCTAAGGTTTGTTCTTTAAAATGGAAAAAAAATAATCAGTTAGTTACCACTTGTCAGAACCACAGACAGATGTTCAGGCAATAACTAAAGGGCTTGTTATTTGGTCTTGACGAACTCAGATCAGATTACGGGCGGGAAGTTCAGTACTCTGGGGAAAGGGTTAAGCAGACCGAGCGTAAGATTGGGAATTGCATCAAAGACAGAAGACTGCAGGAATTACCCTCAGGCAGTTCGGTTGTCAGGATAGCGTCCAGCATTTTCAGGATAGCGTCCAGACATAGTTCTCGGCTCAGAAGAACCCAGACCTGACTTTCTCATCGAACTTCCAGTGCCAATCGAGTCTAGAATGTGGGAGGGGGGGGAGCAGCATGAGTGGAAGACACGAAGATACGCTGTTCTGGCTAAAGACCTGAAATACTGTATAAAACGTTCGATTCTGTGGAGTAGAAGTTGGTGCAAACTGCTTTGTCTCTTCATTGCTGTGTAGTCTGCTAAGGAAGCTTGGCGATTAATACGGCCAAAACAGGAGGGAAAAGGTGGCGGAGTGGGGCATCCGCCCGCCTTGGATCTGGTGGAAAAGAGAATAAACCTTAAAAATTAGGATATTATTGCTTAATCATGCGGTCTCCTAAGAACACAGACCTTGTATCCAGGGAGCGATGACCAAGTGTAAGGAAGGTACATGGGTCCTCTTTCCCTCTGATGATTCCTCTACTGTTGCGCCCTCTGCGAGTTTATTTCCCTACAGAATTTTGGCGTCAGAAACAGGAAATATTTACGTCTTCTGCGTTTACTGAAGTAGTGACGTCTGAAACACAACCAAAGCTCTGTAAAGAGCAACGCAACTTGTTCGAAGAAGGGTCCGGGCGAGTAAATTCCAGTTAAATTTTAACTTTACTTCACTGGGGGCGAGAAGTCGTCGGTCAGCCCGAAAAGGTGATTCTGAAGAGAGACTCAAACGAGTTAAGGAAACGCCGGTCGAGTCCTTGTCTCAGCAGAGCATTTTCCTCTTTCTTTCGCGGTCTATTGTTTTATTCAAATGATTTTTAAAGAGCTCTTCGAAGGATGGCCCGGCTCGAAACGTTCAGAAAGCTTATGATGCAAAATGGAGTGTTATTCGTGTATTCACGAAAAGCATAAACAAAATTAATAAAAGTTGCAGCATCTATTCTCCGTTATCTCCTTTTGTAATCCTTTAATCCTGTGAGTAGCATCATTAAGAGGATCGTAAGCAAAATCAATGCCACTGGCATAATAATAACGAACGTCACGAGCCACGTGCAGAGGGCTGATACAGAGAGAGAGAGAGAGAGAGAGAGAGAGAGAGAGAGAGATGGAGAGAGAGAGATGGAGAGAGAGAGAGAGAGATGGAGAGAGAGAGAGAGAGAGAGAGAGAGAGAGAAGAGAGAGAGAGAGAGAGATATGAAGAAAGATGGTGATGTCTAAAGAGAGAGATGGAGAGAGAGAGATGGAGAGAGAGAGAGGAGAGAGAGAGAGAGAGAAGAGAGAGAGAGAGAGAGAGAGGAGAGAGAGAGAGAAGAGAGAGAGATGGAGTGAGAGAGAGATGAAGAAAGATGGTGATGTGTCTAAAGAGAGAGATGGAGAGAGAGAGAGATGGAGAGAGAGAGAGGAGATGGATCATTCAGTTAAACCATCTTCCACTTAGATCAATTCACTGAGAAACCCCTGACTGTATCTTTTTAAATAATTAATGTTGTTGCTGTCGAGGCAATAGGGCTGATAACACATGTATGAAGCAGTTATCAGATGCTGGGCATTTATTTTTATTGATGCGTCAGAAACCAACAGAATTTTGAAAGATGATGGTTTTACAGATGAGCGTTCAAATGAAACTCTGTATTTATCATTTCCAGCTCTATAACTGTAAAGTTTTTCTCGCAAAATTGACAAAGCAGAGAAGAAATACTGCAGAAAAGATACGATTCTTTGTATTTAATTTGCTATAATTTGTTTAAATGTTGTTTTTTTTAAGAGAAAATACAATGATATAAATTACATCGGAGCTGACTATCTGCTAAGGTTGCCTTGGCCTCTCTCTCTCTCTCTCTCTCTCTCTCTCTCTCTCTCTCTCTCTCTCTCTCTCTCTCTCTCTCTCTCTCTCTCTCTCATCCTAAGCCAAATGGGTCCAACCCTGACTCCCTTTGACGATTGAGCTCAGTTTCATCAGACAAATATCCAGAAAAGTTAAAGAAAATTTACCGCTGTTCAGAATAACAGTGCATTAACAATAACAATATGCAAACACATATATAAAATGAAAGACTCTTTTATTCCAAAGTTTTATAGATAAATGTAAATCTTTTGTTTCTTAAAACTTTAGTCTTATAGTAAGAGTAACTAATCTAAGAAACATCAAATTGTCATTGCAAATTTAATTTCAACTACGTTATATGATATCAGCGCTCAATCTCCAATGCTCTTGTAATAGTATGTTTTTCCGGTGTAGTTATGTTGGCGATAACTTCAGCCAATGGTAATTCATATAGTTTGTTATTTTAACCGGAAGTATCACGGTAACACATCAGTCTTTTTTAAAAAAAGGGAAAAAATGAAGTTTTTTTCGTTTAATTATTTGATTTGATTTATCATTTTTATCATGGCTGATTCTTCACAAATATCACTGGTTAGAAGATAAAGAATAAACTTTTGAAAAAGTTATTTACATCTGGAGAAATCTGATAATGGATTTGACGTAATTTTAGCAAGTTTGGGGTCAATAACGGATATTAAAGTTCGTTATCAGTGTCACATTATGGCAAGTAAAATGTATCAGAATGAGATTAAAAAAAACAAATTTTATATTTATGTAAAGTCAAAGAATTTTTAGAGCAGATTAACAGTTTTCTCTCTCTCCTTATTTCTGTTTTTTGTCGTTTTTTTTGTTTTTTTTAAAAATCACGATCGATTTCGATGTTGGGAATAGAGCAAAGATCAACTCCAAGAATGGATTCTATTTTTTTTTTTCCATTTTAAATCCGTTTTAAACTTTATTTCTACATAAATCAGATATTTGCATACGTATGCCTTGTAGTCGGAAATCTCCTCATCCTGAAAGGGCCGACAACTCTCTTCCCCTCCAGCATCTTTCGTATGCAGCTAAAGCCGTTGGTCACTCGGTGAGTTGTGTTAAATGATGATTTAATAATAATAATAATAATAATAAATAATAATAATAATAATAATAATAATAATAATATAATAATAATAATAATATCAATAGCATAAATATCAGAGTTGATGTATAGTGGCTGGCGAGTAGAAAGGTGATTTCCGGACCCAACTCTTCCCTTCTATCAGTCCCTGACCACTGGTCCCGGTTATTGGGGACGCGAAGGGTTTCACTAGCCAGTGCTTCCCCTCACAATCCGGGGTCCTCGCGACCAGCGCGGCTCTGAGATGGTTCCGGATGACGCTGGCTGGAGGAAATTACAAGTGGTCAGTCACCTGTCGCCATCGTCGTCAGCCGCGACCGGATAACCACGTGACCAGGTGTTGCTGCGGTCCTGTCTTAATCAAGGGTCGTGCCAAATACCGGCTTCGGAAAAAGTCGATCTGGCCCAGGGGTAGCAGCAGACAAGGACGAATACGGCCAACGCGGACAACTTAAAAGTTATAGATTCCGACCCGAGCCCCGAGCTCCGGTCTGGACATTAATCCGATCTTTAGACCGACGGCGAAGCGGGAATTCACTTCCTCGGCGTGTGGCTCGTAGCGCATGCGCCGCCGGTTCCTCGCCGGATTTAGCGCCATCTGCACCAGGGGGAGAGCACTCGGGCACCGCGAGGTAAACTGGCTGACCGATAGATTTGTTGATAACTTGGATAGCGCCGTCATTTGACGCTTTTGTAAAGACGGAGCCGACTAAAGGGGCAGGGTACACGGTGATCGGTGGACTGTCGGCGACGAATCTAACCGCCATGGAAGGTGATGGAAACCAGGAGCGGTTATAGCCTGATGTCCTGCAGCGCCGAAGATAACAGACGTGGGGGGGGAGAAAGTATTAGAGTAGAATCCTGCAGTGTCAAAGGTCAGCGCTGGACACAGCACGCTTTGCCATAATACTCTTTTGTTTTCTGACGGGTGCTTCACGGACCCATATACTCTCGCCACGCTGGATCACTCAAGGCCGTTATAGGGAGCTGGCTAACAAAACAAAAATCGCCCCATTGTCGCTGTAATTGTGTTGACATTCCAACATGAATATGGATAAAAAACCATCTATCATTTCTCAATCCCAGATCACCTTTAAAGCTGCTGTAAAACCTGACACGTACAATTTTTTTGTTGTTGCTCTTAGACTAAACCGCAGTCGCTAACCCCCCCCCCCAATTTTGGCTGATGAGCTGCGTCAGATCGATTATGCAATAAATGATTAATGGGGTTTTCTAGACAACATGGGATATGGCCCTCGGCCTAATGACCCTTTGCTCTCCCACGGATACACGCCTACCGACATAAATGTTGCTTTTCGCAACACGGGTCCCGAGGGTTCGGACGGTGAGTGTAGGCCACACAACCCCCCCCCCCCACCGCACAGCCCGGAAAGTGCTGAGTGCGCCTATTTGAAGACATTCCTACGGCTGTGACGCGAGCCGGTGAAGCGTCGCACGTGGGAGAAGCGTATCTTGAGAGCCCAAATCTCTGAAAACTTTGAGAGGAATGCACTCTCATAACCAGGCGGTTCTAAACCGAACACTAACTATAATCTTCTTTATCTGCATAGACTTTTTAAGAAACTCAAATGCATTTTTTTAGAAAAATAATGGCTACTCGCCAGTTTCATGTTATTTTGCAGAACTACCGTAAAACGAATCTGATATTTCATATCCACACTTTGTTATTATTATTATGTACTTTCCACTAAGCTACTAAAATATCTAACAACCCCCCCACAGGTTTTAGTTATTAACGAACTTCGCTCCGTTGATGTCTATGATAACCGGAGGGGAAATAATTATACAGTGATCGTGTTGCCTTTTCGTGCGGCTCTGTCGCGAGAGAGAGGGGATTACGTGTTACGTACGACGTCTCTTGAAACTTCCGCTGGAAATTCGTCCGCTTCCGGAACACATGATCCCTCGGATATATTTAATCGTCCTTCTTTACTGTAAAGGCTGAAATCACGGAAACAAAAGCCGAGGGATGGGTGGAGCTGAAAACTGAAGTACGGACTGTCACAGTACATATCGAAGGTGGGCGTTTCGAAGATAAATCCTTCCGCTATCTATAGATCTTAGGGGGGGGCGGGACTGGGGCTAGAGTTACGAATAGCCCGGGATCTACGCACATTTGTCAGCGAACGGTTTAAGTTGCCAATTTTAAAAAAAACAACAAACAAACAAACAAAAAAACTGAGTTAACGGTCTCGACGGGAGCAAATTAATTATCAAAAACCAGGCATAAGCCAAGGTTGCCTCCTAGCACATTCAGCCGACTAGCTAAGCTAAACACTTGTTGTTGTTTCAGTTTTTAGTTAGAATGGCAGTTTAGTATTTTTCTTTTGTTTGTTCGTTCGTTCTTCGTTTGTCTGTCTCTATAAGGAATTCTACCCTATCGAGGGCGCGTAGGGTCGGTGAAGGTCAACTAAAAAATATCCACGGCAGAGAGCTACGACACTGCGAGCCGACCGGGGATCGAACTCGGGTCCTCGGTCTCGGCTTAACTACTGCGCCACCTGGATGGTTACTCCCCGTTATCTTTGTTCGCGGCCGAGGTCTTCCGTTCTCTCGGTAGCTTGTCCTTCGTCTATTTAGGTATTTTCCACCGAGATCTCCTAATATAAAATGTCTAAGTCTGAGTGAGTCTTCGGCGCTGTTTGTGAGTTGGTATAGAATTGTGAATTTGACTACGCTGACGCCTTGATATGGGAGACCGAGGATAATTGTTATATTACCAGTAATCAGTGATTTAACGTTTAGGTAAGACTATAATCAAGATCATCTATAATTGATGTCATATGATACAAGATGAGCTATAATAAACGTCCAAGATGAACTATAATTGACGTCATATGATCCAAGATGAGCTATAATTGATGTCATATGATACAAGATCAGTTATAATTGACGTCATATGATACAAGATGAGCTATAATTGACGTCATATGATACAAGATGAGCTATAATTGACGTCATATGATACAAGATCAGCTATAATTGATGTCATATGATACAAGATGAGCTATAATTGATGTCATATGATACAAGATGAGCTATAATTGACGTCATATGATACAAGATCAGCTATAATTGACGTCATATGATACAAGATGAGCTATAATTGACGTCATATGATACAAGATGAGCTATAATTGACGTCATATGATACAAGATGAGCTATAATTGACGTCATATGATACAAGATCAGCTATAATTGACGTCATATGATACAAGATGAGCTATAATGGACGTCAGGTGCTTTGAACTTTGGACAGCAGGTCAAAATGTTCGACAACCATTATAGGCTCGCCATATGTTTAATGAAGAATCACTAATTCTGTAAAACCTACCCCTTTAACAACTAGTCCAGGACTCCCCAGCAGTAGCTTTCAAGATGGCATTCTGATTATCTGCCACTCGTTAGAGAAAATGCAAAAGTGAATTAATAGTCCAGTAAAAGCTAAGTGCTTGGACGGTTTCTATCTCGTGATTTCTCAGGTCTGAATTATACATTCAGGGAGGCCGGGGACAGGTCATTGGACTGCCATGGTTAAAGTCACGTGTTCGAATTCCGATCGGGACCGGTCCGGTTTCGCGTACCTCCCCAGCGTGGTTTTACCTCGGTCTTCTTCAGCCTGTCGCCTGGGTCTTTTCCTGCATACTCCAGTTTTCTCCCACGTCCAAAAATGAAACGTTTCAGTAGGATTTTCCGGGTATTTGTGCTGGAGATTTCCGCGTATAGCTCTGTACCGGCTGGCGTGTTGGCCATCGCCCGAAAAGCCACCACCCACCCAACGTACCTCCCTCTTCTAGCTCAGCGCCGTGAGACGACCTTAGATCTCGAAAGTCAGGACAACGGTCTGCCAGGAAGAACATGACATATATCGCTTACCATCCATAGCCGAAATCATCCCAAGGGGGGTGTAAAGCAAAAGTGGGCGTGACCGTGGAACCCATAAAACAAAAGCTGCGAATAACCACGACGCCATTTTCTTTACAGGTGCATAGCGGTTCTTACTTTTGGAATTAATCGAACCCGCGGTCGTTCTTCAGCCTACCCTTTCTTCGCGATGACACTGACAATTTTCCCTCGACGGACACACACACACACACATATATCTGGCTACATTTTGTCTTTAAATATATATATTTTTTTAAAAGAATAAAGAGAAAAAGCCGCCATTTTGTACAAGTACAAACAAGCACCGACTTCTGTTTGCTACCAGTAACCAAGGAGATAATTGGCGTCCAGATAGAAATATGAAAACCAATGCTTATTTCCAGCGATTTTGGTTGGTTACACAACGGAACTGCGTGTTCGGTTGTGGTTGTTCCCTCGTCATCTCGGCGACAGTTTAAAACAGTAAGAAAAATCCGACCAGACTTAATTCCATCCCGTGTCAGGCGTCATTTATGCTGAACTGGTCCAATACGCGGCGCACCGCATTCCATAGAACTGTCGCAACAACGAAAAACAAAAACAAAAACAGGCCATAGAATAATTGAATAAACCCCCCAAACCTCTATGCCAAAGCCAATTAGCATCAACCGTCACTCGTGCCATTCGCAGAGAGCGCTTCTTTGTTAAAATCTCCGAACGACGTGGGATGGCGCAGCGCAGAGACTCGCTATCTCTCCCGGCGAGCTCCATTGTGCCGCGGCTGCTTCACATTCAGAGAGGGTCGCTTGCGTCGTTCAGGAATCGAGGGTTTGTCTGTTTGTTGTTTGGAAATGTAGTTAGAACCGGCTACAGATGCAAAACTCTGAGGGAAAAAAAATAACAACGAAAACAGCAGCGAGTGGGAGGGACTATGTTCTTCTGCGGAAACTGAGGACCGATTTTTATTCTAAGCGAAAATAAACAACGGATTTATTGTCACGAATTCGCGGCATTTAGAGCTTTACACTTTGCGTTCTGTATCTATCTATCTATCTATCTCTCTAGATATCTATCTATCTCGATATCTAAGCTATCTAGCTAGATACTATATCTAGCGCTCCTCGATATAGTCTATCTATCTCTATACTATCTAGCTATCTATATATCGATCTAGCTATCTATCTCTATAGATATCTAGCTATATATCTATATATCTATCTATCGAGATATCGAATCGATCTATCTATATATCTATCTATCTATCTATATATCTAGCTATTCTATAATATCTAGCTAGCGATCGAGCCTCTATATATATCTAGCTAGAGATCTATCTATCTATATATCTAGATCTATCTATCTCTATATCTATCGATCTATCTATATAGCTATCGAGCTCGCGCTATAGATCTATCGATCTCTATAGCTAATCTAGCTAGCTATCTAGCTAGCTATCTATCTATCGATATATCTATCTATCTATCTATATAGCTATCGATCGCTATATATATCTATCTATCGAGCTATCTCTATATAGATCTATCTATATATCGATATATCTATCTATCTCTCGATATATCTATCTATCTATCTATATATCATCTATCTATCTATCTATATATCTAGCTTCGATCTATCTATCTATCTATATATCTATCTATCTATCTCTCTATATATCTATATATCTATCTATATAATCATCTATCTATCTATATATCTATCTCGCTATCTCGCTAGTATCTATCTATCTCTCTATATATCTATCTATCTCTATATATATCTATCTATCTATATATCTAATCGATCTATCTATAATAGCTAGCTATCGATCTCTATATTATAGCTATCTTCTATAGTCTATCTATCTACTCTATATCGAGCTATCTATCTATCTATATATCTATATATCTATCTATCTATCTATCTATCTATATATCGATCTAGCGATCTCTATATATATATATATCTATCTCTAGATTATAGCTATCTATCTATATTCTATCTATATATATATCTATCTATCTCTATAGCCTATCTATCTATCTAGCTATATATCTATCTATCTATCTATCTATCTATATAGCTATCTATCTATCTCTCATATATCTATCTATCTATCTATATATCATCTATCTGATCTATATATCTATCTTCCTATCTCTCTATATATCTATCTATCTCTCTATAGATCTATCTATCTATCTATCTCTCTATATATCTATCTATCTATCTATCTATCTATCTCTATATATCTACTTATCTATATATATATAGATATCTATCTCTCTATATATCTATCTCTCTATCTATATATCTATCTATATATCTATATATATATCTCTCTATATATCTATCTATCTCTCTCTATATCTATCTATATATCTATCTCTCTATATATCTATCTCTCTCTCTATATATATATTATATCTCTCTATCTCTCTCTCATATATATCTGTATGTATGTATGTGTATTTTTGTCATTTTAAAGAAAGCTCAAATGGCTCGGAGGAACGATTTCTTTCCTGTTTTACGTACAACCGTAATATTGTCGTCTTTATATCCGCAATTAGCAGTTAAGCCTCATAATCCAGAAGACGGCAAAGGGTTACCCAGGGGTCCGCTCGACAGAGGGCGGCCGTTCTCACGGAGCCGGGAGGGGGGCGACGAGCTTGGGCTTGACCACACCCCCTTTTCGAACGGCGTCGGTGCGCGTGTACGGCCGTATAATCATCGGCAACACTCTGCTTCGATCGATCGGCGATAAGTGATAGCAAAAGCAAGGAAAGGAAAAGAATAGAATTTCATTAGAGGGGGACAATAAAAGAAGAAAAAAAATACACAGATCGATGCTCACAGATTTAACGGAAAGAAGCTATCGATGAGTCACGTACTGATAGTGCTGCTGTATTAAAAAAACAACAACAACAACCAACGGCAACAAGATATGAGACACGGTTAATTCTGTGTTACGTTAATTAATTAACTTTTGACAATGACTATTTGAAAGAAAACAAGCCGTGCACACGGCGAAATCCAGCTCAGCCCACTCCATCTTCTCCCGAGCAGCAGCAGCAGCAGCAGCAGCAGCAACAACAACAACAAAAGAGAACTGTAACGTCCTTCTTCTATCGTCAGAAAAAAGTAACGGATCGGAAACGGCCGGTGGGTGGTGTCTCGCCTAGGGCACATATAGCCCGCGCTGCGAACCTCTCCAAGAGGACCTGGTCCGCCATGATCAGAAACGCGTCACCAGAGGGCGACAGAGGCTGCTATTTTCGTACTCTTGGAATGCTTAAGAACTATTTTTCCCATCCCCTCATTGCTTCCTTATACAGGCGTAAAGCCCCCTTAACATCCCCCCTTTTTTTTTCCTTTCCGTGTGAAGGACACTAAGCCTCGTTCAGCTCTGACTGAAGACCGGAAACGACGCAGAACAATGAATTTGGCGTTCGGTGCCAAAACGAGTGGAAGACCGACTTCGAGTCTCCGGCCTCGATATGGCGTAGCCATGGCGACGAATCGCTTAAGCTCTCGGAATGTCGCTTCTGCTCTTTTTTTCGATATCTAAGCAGGCATAATTCGTATTGAGAACCACGTAAGGTATTTAATGTTTTCCATTTCTCAAATTTTTTCTCAGTTTATCTGAAAACGAAATCAATAATTTTAAGAATTAGAAACACGCTTAGAGCGTTACGCAAAACTCAACTTATCAAAGGATTGCTTCAACTTCTCATCTACTCTAATATTTAAATTAAATCATCTCTACTTTCGGTTAGTATTTATTTATTTTTTTTTTAAAAAGACTAAAATAAATTTAGAGTAGAGCAGATATGAGATTTTAACTTCATTGCAAAGACATTTTGAGGAATTTCGTGTTCTCCAAATAACATTGAAAACATAGCGAGTTATCTCCCCGCAATGACCCATTGTAGGAAATATGCGATTATCACAAGGATGTAAAGTTTGTAACAAAGATGAATAATGATGCAGTAAATGCGCCGCGCTTCAGGTGATAAGGCTTTAATTTTTTTCAGGTAATAAATATTCCGTTCATAGCTTTAGGAGAAAACCCCCCCCAGTTAAATAGCTTCTGTCAGATCGAACGCCATTACGGTGACGAAAAATACACTACCACACGAATGAGTGTACAGCCGTCCAAACAGAAGACTCCCTGCCGAATACGCACAACACGGTCTACGTTAAAGTGGTGGGAGGGCGCACCTGTTGATTAACGAGTAAAAATGGCCGAAACTGAAATTTAACCCGCGCGTACCTGGTTCCCAAAACCCCTCGTGAGCCACGACGACAAGTGGGACTCGACTAGAAGTGTAGATGTATAAAGGTAGAGTTTGTTTATGCGAGTGGCGGGGGAGCTATTACTGTGGGTGAAACGATCTGTTATCCCTTTTAACTTGAGTAGCAAAACTGAAAACAAAAACGTTACATTGGCGCCCCGGTGGGGCAGATATTCCGGAATGTCACTGGTCAGAAGGAAACAAACGGATTTTATTGTCAAACATCATTTAGTGGGAGAAAAACCTTAATTTAGGACAGCACACGCGGTTTTTCCGGGAATTACAGAGAAACCGCGAAGCCGCCTTGCAGCACCGCCAGGAGCGTCCGATGGGCTCTCTCAGCGCGCGCCCCCCCCCCGGCAAGACAGGCGCGGGATTTGGCGGGTTGCCTCCAAATTGAGGTCGTAATTAGACGGGCGAGACTCCGGCAAATGACATACAGTCAAAGACAGCCATTGGCGGCGGAGATCTAACGCGGAGCTTGTGTGTGTGTGGAGGGGGGAGAGGAGACAGGGAGGTCGCTGTGCGTGATTTTGTCACCGATTGATCACCCGAGGGATGAGGAGGGGGGATGCTATTCGACATAATTGGTTTGTTTAATGCGCGGTGGCGAGTCTGAGATCGATACCACAATCACAGTCGCTCGAGAAATATGCCGGACTTTGAAAATCATGGTATTTAGATGGAGTTTCCGCTGCCCCACCCGATGACGAAGCTCGGGAGAGATCAGCGCCTGTAGTCGTCGTCGGCTCTGGCGTGAAGCATCCCGACGCGTTCGCAGGGGACGGGTCAGGGTCGTCATTCGCCTCTAAGCGAGCCCGTCGTCGATAGGGAACAGGCTGACAGATATTCGGCGCAATAAAGGGCAATCATATTAAAAAAAAAAAAAAAAAACGGAGGTTGGACACCACATCTTTCTGAATTAAAGGGCGGATGTGTGTGTGTGTGTGTGTGTGTTGTGTGTGTGTGTGTGGAAATGAAAAAGGAATCACAGTTTACCAAAATGACAGGAGATCGATCGTTAAGAACACGCGAAAACATGAACCAAATCGTTGCGCAGAAACCGAGTCTAATACTCAGCTGTTCCGTTAGTGTCGAAATTCATGTCGACTTTTAAAGGATTTTTTTTTTAAAAAAAATTATTTACTTCTAGCTGGCGGGGTCCCGGGTTACTTCCCTTGCGTTGTTAAACAAGCCGATGAAGCATTTCGTCGATCCTATCTCTTGGAAGCTTGGGCAGGCTCGGAAACCGGTCCGGACAGGTCGTAACAGGACGTCTCACCTAATCAAGCACTAGACCGTTCTTAGAAGTTTTCCGATTCTCACCCATACTTACGTTTGTTTGTTTGTTTTTTTAATTTATTTATCGAAAACCCATAGCTCGGCCAGGTGGTCTGCGCGCTGGAGTGAAGTCTGTCGGAGTGGGATGCACTCCGGGCTTGCAGCGCCTCTACCAGGCATCTAGCTAGAGGTTCTAAAAGATGCAGCAAACCTCGTGCCCGCTTCGGTCAAAAGGAATCCCATTTACCGTTAGTCGAGCGAGAACCAATTCCCTTAGCAGGTTTCGAACACCGGCTCGTGGTCATGTTCCCCGGACAGCCACATATCGACTAGTGGAGTTCAGTCTGCGGTGTTCGATTGCGCCGCGCGAGAAATTCACGGAAAATTGTGCGGGTTCGTTTACCGAAACCCCCTTCCCTCCAACAACAACAGCAGCAAATGTTTGCCTTTACCTTGATCATCGTCAGCTGTTACACATCCCCCCCATATATTTCATATTTGAATACAAAATAACCTGTGTGGATACTTTGTGATTAAGTGACCGAGGAAAGGTGATCTTACCCACATCTAATACGTTACGTGTTTTTTTTTGCTGCTGATGGGTAGATAATATATTTATGATGGAAGACCTGTAACTTTGTCTAATCTCTCGAACAGACGCCGACGAGGAAGAGATGAGTTAATAATCGTGGTACAGGCTACAGCTTCACCAACGAACGTTTGGCGTAGACGTTAATCATCTGAACAAACCATTACTGCTTCGCTGTTCCTTTCATCTGCCCCCCTGAAGTATATATCCTTTGTGGTGGTGGTGGGGGGATATTCTGCCTGTCTGCCCTTTGAATTACACCTGAGTGGTTTCGTATTATGTTGGTAGCTTTCAGGGTGGCTAAATATTTGGGTATTTGGTTTTTCTTTTCGTTTTTTATACCTCGATCTTTTACCATAATGTTTACGTGTGCGAGGAGATCTGATATCCCGGCGGTTCTTTCGGATAAACAGCTGTTCTGGCGATCGCGTTGCCTTTGTCAGCTAAAAGGTGTGCGGTTGTTCTCGTGAAAGTAAATGCTGGCACGATGTCTCCACTTACCCACATACATAGATGTACTACGGATCCTAACGTTCGGACAGCTTTGATTAACCCTGACAAACTTATTCCCCAGGTAGATAATTCCACCCGTTTACCGCCACCCGAGACGTTTAGTTGCGTTTCAATTCGGTGTCGATAGAAACCAGGCGGTTTCAAAGACGGATCGAAGTTCTTCGGCTTCGAGAGGGCAAAACGTCCGGAGAACCGGCTTGAACACCCCTGTAAGAAGGGTTCGATCAGGGTTGGGACGGTAAGAGGGGAAACAACAACCGGATTAGAGAAAGAATTCGTACCCGGCTTCCGGAATTTACCCGATTCAATCTCGATCCCATTCTTGCTCTTTCCCGGAAGTCCCTTTCATACCGCACAGAATCTATTCACCAACCCCCTTCTGGCTTTCATTAGTTTTCAGATTAGAATCTGTTTTTTTTTGTTGTTGTTAATGCTGAATAATTCGATTCAGTTTTTGTTGTTTTACCCCCCCCCCAACCAATCCTCTTGATCGACTCAATTGGCTTTTAAATTTTAAATGAGTAAAAGCGAACTGGGCTTCCGCTTTCTGAGAGGCGCGCGTATGACAGAGAATAGTCGCAGAATGTTTGACGAATGGATTTTTAATAATTGGCTGAGCAACTTCTGTACGCTTCCCCCATTTTAGAAAAAAAGAGAAAAAATCCCCATGAATACAGAAGAAGATTTCATCTTTTTTGGGGGAGGGAGGGATGGAAACTTGTTTGCTTAAGAACCGTTCCAACACAGGTGTTTTGACAGGGGGCCTTCAGCCGATGGGTTCTGTAGCCAAGCTAATGAAAGCCTCGTCGCCCACCACATCATTTCGCCGGGTTTGTGCCTTCGAACAGTAGCTTCGTTTGGCGGCTATTCAAATAATCAAAAAACACACACCCGACGTTCTATCTAATCCCGCCGCTTCGTGACTAACCGGCTGTTCCCATAGTTTATCTGGACCGAGACGATTCGGCGCGGTCTTTCTCCAGTTCTGGTCAGAAGAGGAGCAACAATAGAGCCCGACCGTACAATTTGGAGTTTCTTCATTAAACAGGGGCGATGGAATAAGAGAGACGTCGATGGTTCCGGATCTCCATCCATCGGCTCTCGGTCAGAGTTCCCGGTTTGAAATTATTGCCTCTGGGATTCGATGGACTGGCAACCCGGTGTTCCGGACATAAATTAGTATTTTTTTTCAACAGCTTCTCATAAATTCCAACCTTACGATTAATTATACACGAATCCCAACTTCACCCTAATCCCTCCCAGCCCCTATTTTTTTTTCTAAACCGTAATCTAAATTCAAATTAGAAACGAAGCATTAAATCCAGGCTCGACCTTAAGTTAGGTACACCATCTCCTTACTCCTAGATTATAGTCTGGATCCACTGTCGAACAAAAATCCGAGGGCAACACCCCGACTGGCACCTTGTTTCTAAACTCACCCTTAACTCCAACGAACGGTCTAATCCATACTTATGTATAGTTGGCTGAGGGCAACACCCCGACTGACACCTTGTTTCTAAACTCACCCTTAACTCCAACGAACGGCCTAATCCATACTTATGTATAGTTGGCTGAGGGCAACACCCCGACTGACACCTTGTTTCTAAACTCACCCTTAACTCCAACGAACGGCCTAATCCATACTTATGTATAGTTGGCTGAGGGCAACACCCCGACTGACACCTTGTTTCTAAACTCACCCTTAACTCCAACGAACGGCCTAATCCATACTTATGTATAGTTGGCTATTCTAGTCACTAAATCTGTTCTTAATCCGAACTCTAACACTAAACTTAAAGCCCAACTCGAAATTAAACCAGAATGCGGACTCGAACCGTAGCGTTAACCCTGATGGATAACCGCAACTGCACATTATCCATATTAGCCTCGACCCTGGATTATAGTTAACCCCAAACTCGAAGCTCTAAGTTAGATTAACCCGATAACTGTAATACCTATTAACGTCAGCTCCCCGACCACGTCGTTCCGAGGGGCCGGCTGTCACGATCTCGACAGGGATGCTCATCGAAAAATCGGTCTGTTAGCCGGTTCTACTACCAACAGTAAGGCGACGGACCCAACTTCCTTCGACTCCCGTTACTCCAAACGCTAGGCGAAGGGGTAGGGTTAATCGATAACTTTCAGAAAACACCGCTAGTGCTCGTCGACGCTGATACTCGGTCAAACACCCACGACAAACTGCAGCTCGTTAATTAAACCGCCATGACACTAATGGATTCTGGAGCTGACGCTCGTTAATGTCAGCAGTGGGGGGTGGTATTCGCCGCGATCCTCTTCGGGGAAAATCGGCTGGGGGAGGGGGGAGGGGAGAGATGGGCTAGAGAGAGAGAGAGAGAGAGATGGATGGAGAGAGAGATGGAGAGAGATGGATAGAGAGAGAGAGAGAGAGGAGAGAGAGAGAGAGAGAGAGAGAGAGAGAGAGATGGAGAGAGAGATGGATGGAGAGAGAGAGAGATGGAGAGAGAGAGATGGAGAAGAGATGGAGAGAGAGAGAGAGAGAGATAGAGAGAGATGGATGGAGAGAGAGATGGGAGAGATGGGGAGAGCTAGAGAGATGGGTAGAGAGAGAGATGGATGCTCGAGATGTGGAAGAGATGGGGAGAGATGCTGGAGATCGAGAGAGAGAGCGAGAGAGAGGAGACGCGTAGATCCCGACTGAACGAAGATGCGGTCCGCCAAGGCGAGGCGTTCCCGACCGACTCTTCCCCGTTCGATACGGCTTTGAGTTATCATCCACGCGCCCCAATCAGGTATCCACACGGTTCAAGACGGGGTCGGGGACGACGACGACGGTTCGATTTAATAATCCAACACTTTCCTTTTAGTTTTCCATCAGCTAAACCTGGACCCTGTAGCGCTGATGCTCTTGAGAGGATTCGGGTTGGGATAGAGATGGAATCCGCGCCGTTAACGAAAAGAAACAACTGATATTACATTTTTGCTAGCGAATTTTCTTTTCTTTTTCTGATTTTATACCAAAAGAGTACGAAAGAGCAACCTCCTCCTCCTCCTCCTCCTCCCTATCCTCCTCCTCCCCCCACCAATGCTGATTGTATTGATTCGTCATCTTGCCGTTTTTTTCTTGAACTAGAAGGATACCACGGAAGCCGGATAAAAGCGAGTCGCGGTTTCGCTTTCGCTTAATGAAATCGGACTTAGAAATGTCTCCTCTCGCGGTTCCGTATCCCCGACGTGTCCCCTCTTACGGTGAAACTGAATTTAATTCGAAAGCGGAAGAACTTTCGCTCGAAAATGCATTTTAATAATCTGCCGTTTCACAAAAATAAAAAGAAAAGGGAGTTAGTGGGAGAAAGAGAGAGAGAGAGAGATGAAGAGAGATGGAGAGAGGGAGAGAGAGATATAACCGATATGAATAGGGTTCTGGTTCCGGGTTTATATGTTTGACTTAAAAAGACGACGGAATTGAGTGCATTGATCGAAACTGAAAACCATTAAGTCATTTAAATGCCATCTGATGTTTGATGAGGGGGGGGGTTTGGCACGTGCAGTTAAAAGCAGAAAGTTGAGCGGTCGGATGCTGGGCCCCGGTGAAACTGGCGAAGCTGGGGTCGGGTGGTCCATCGTGGCCAAGTCGTCGTGTTACGTGAAACGCGACCGCATATGCCATTGAAAGGAATAAATTTGGCTCCACGTTCCTTGTTGTCAATTTTTAATAAACTCCGCATCGGAGACACGCCCCCCCCCTTAAAAAAAAATCCTCCATCCAACTTTCTAAAAAAGAAACAACAAAGAAAATCAAAGCGATATTGATTAAATTAGTTGACTTCCAAATAGCTGCCAGGTGGTTCTGATGGTCTCCTATTCTTCAGCGACTTTCGGCCCATCACTGACAATACTCTCGGGATGATAGGCCCAGGGAGGAAATCGCTTCGGCTCAAAGATCAAGGGCTAAACTAACGTCTTCGCCGTATCAGTGATAAGACTGTTGGGAGGGCGTGGCGGTGGCTTCAACCCGGTTGCTACGCTTTCCCCCTCGCGAGCGGGGAGAACGTGTCTGTTTGCACGGCTTCCGCGAACAAACCCAGGTGGCGCTGGCTGAAGTGGCTGCCTCCAGCGAAAGAAGAGAGATCCGGCGCTCACCAGTTCGTCGGTGTAGGTACAGAGACAAAAAGCGAGAGGAACATCAGGACGTTTCCCGCATCTCCGAAGACGGCGGCTTGGTCGCTGAAGCTTTCGGAGAAGCCCCTTCCCGAACAGTCGAGCCACCCAAGGCGTCATCCCTCCGGTTTAATCTGACATTTATGCGACGCAGCCACCACTTTCGCTTTATTTATGACCCCGCCCCACCAAAATTTCCGATAAAATAACGTAGGTTTATTTTATTCGAATATTTCTCCTCTTCTCCGTCCATTTACGCTGTTTTTTCGCTTAATTGCAAAGCAAAGAAAAGGAATAAATTATAATTGTTTATTATCGATTTAACAGTCCCCCCCCCGTTTTTATTTCTCAATATTCCTTGTTTCCAGAATTTGTTTTGAAAGCGCTAACCGTATAATTTTACGACTGAACAACTCCTCGTCATTCTGACTTGTATAATTAAGTATACGGCTATTTATTTCATTAATTCTTTCCCTCTCTCCCAATAACCATCTTTTTTTCCCTCCTTCCTTTCCTGAACAAAAACTCATTAGCGAGCGAAAGACACAGACAGAGCGGACTTAAAACAGCTACAAATTCAAGATCTAGACATTTTTAAAATTATTATTAAAAGAAACCGGTCGCTTGTATTTGCGCTAATGTCTGTCTGAACCGCAGTTTATCGCTAAAAGGTATTATTAACGCTCTTTGCCGAAATATAATCTGTTATGGTTTATGACCACTCCGAGCCTCGATTCTCTCCCCCTTAACGCGATCTGAAGAACACGTTTCGGATGTTTTCAAAACCGACACCTGGCGGGAGAGGAAGACTGTGACGTCACAGGAAGGAGATGAGAACGGCGTCATGACGCCTTTATGTCTTGATGCATAAAGTGTGATTTATATAGAGAGAGAGAGAGAGAGAGAGAGAGAGAGAGAGAGAGAGAGAGAGAAGAGAGAGAGAGAGAGAGAGAGAGACCATAGATACGGAGAACACGACGGTTACGGTATACGGTACCCGAACTGTCAAACATAAAACCAAAGAATTTGAGTTCCACGTATTGAACAGAAAACTCAATAACATCTGCAGATATTAGCGACCGAACGAGCGATTCCAACACACACACACACACACACACACACACACACACATCAAAAGTCAGCATCCCCCCCCTTATAGAATCGCTGATAAACCGCACAATTTCTGTCCTCGCTCCCTGAACTTTCAAGAAGAGCGGAGACTTTTCTGTTGGGGAAGGGGGAGAGAAGATGATCCGGGAAGGGACGAAGAAAGAGATTCGTAGCAGCGTGGAGATAGGAAGAGGGCGGCGCCAGTATCTAGGGGGCGATAACTCGCTTTACGTATTCGACCGGTGGGTGGCTCCGTTTGAGAAATGGCGATAATGTGACTCTTGGGTCGTTGCACAAAAGCTATCGAGACGATGCCTTTGGGATTGGGGGTGGTGGTGGCATTAAGCGAATGTGATCAATATTCTCTGAAAGAAAAAAAGGGGGGATACAAAATGGCATGGCTGTTGGGAGTGTAATTAAAAACCAGACGCTGTCCCAAACGCCGATTTCTTTCCTTCTTTTCATCCTCCAGTGGGAAGAGTTCTCCTCGCAGTGTATTTACGGAGCCAGTAAGCAGTCATTTTCTCGTGTGAACTCCTACGTGGAAACGCGTTAGTCTGACTTAAAATGCCTACTTCCAATACGGATGCAAATTAATTACGAGATGGAAGAGTAGCTGGAGAGCGCCCACCCGAGATAATCGAAAAGTGAATTATGCCTTCGCGCGCTACTCCGATCACAGATCCTGCAGCTTGTCAAGTGTCAGGAGCCAATTCATCTGTAGTCCACTCAGAATGCAAAACTTTATCTAGAGTTGTCTTTCCCTTCCTATTGTGGTGGTTTAACTTCATTTGCAATCTAATGATGCAAGTCCGCGCGCACACACACACACCACACACACACACACACACACATAGAGGAGGCCTTTCTAGAGTTTGCAGACTTTACCACGCTACGTGACGTCACTTCCGGCGTATTTCTCTCTGCATATAAGCTCACAGAAATTTTAGGTGTGGTGTCAATTTTCCTGCAAAGATGCCTGTAAGCGGAACTTTTTTCTTCAAGACCGCATAACACTGCGAAGTTTATTAAAGGCATCGAACATAACGCAGCTGTGCCTAATCTCATCCACAAATTTAGGGAGACAGGGTCTATGGCCCGCACACCGTGAACAGGCCGCCCACTACGCCGGCGGAAATTGTTGCAGAAACCTGGCGAATGATATCAGAAATCGGACAAAACGAACCCCACAGGAAATAGAACAAGTTTACCGGCTTTACCTGGGCCAAGCTGTGTGGAAGGCGATGCTCAAGACACGAAAGCTGCTTCCACATCAGACGCGATGGCTGCAAGACCGGCTTCCTGCTGCTGACTTGGAGAAGTGGTTGAACTTACTGTAATGGAGTGGATTTTTGTTTAAGTGTTGGTATTTCAATTTACACATCGATTTCAAAAGAAACGTATTTTAAAAACTGTCAGTCGCTTCAGCGTGACGTTCCATGATGTAAGTGGCGCTCCAAGCGGCAAAGTCTGCTAACTCTGGAATCACATTCCTCTCTACCCCTCTTTGGATATTCTTCATGCCGAACTATGGCTTATTGTTCGAAATCCCCCGTTTCTTGCAAAGTGAATGGAATGAAGACTAAGGAAGTAACTCGCATAACAAAGAAGGCAGTTCGCAATCATTTGTCTTTTGTGCTTGATTATTTTGTTGGGCAGCTCTCGGGGGGGTTTATTCTTCGGCAAATAAACACGGCGCACTTCCGTACTTAAGAAGGACGAAAGGTAATCTTTGCTTCATCATTAGCGACTGACATAAAAGCCAAGAAGGAGTTTAAGGAGGTGAAGACTGAGCCTCATCAAAAAGGGCAAGAGCTTCTTTGGTGGAAATGATGGAAAATGGCTGGGACCAAACTCTTTGAGCTGCTGATCGAAATGGTTCAGTTGCCGATACCACACTGTGCAGTGATATAGATGCTACATTTACGTAGACATTGGACGTGGCGTACGAAGTTCCGTTTTCGTCCTTTAACTCTTTCCACATGTAGACGACGAACGTTAAAAACGAAGGAGAGATGATTATCCAGCTAGTGTAAACCGTCACTTCATTGCAGAGTTATTCCTCTTCGGCTGCACGTGCGCAAGATTATCAGAGATTGGCCCAGAGACCGGCTCTTTAGCGCCGCGACACGGGAAATTACTGGCTAGGCAGAGAGAGAGAGAAACAAGATTAGAGAAGTTTTCAGGTTAAGGAGATTAATGGCCATCTGTGCTACACGGGAATGCACTTTCGCTTCTTATCCTGCCAATCAACGTCGGTGAGCTGCGAACATTCCCGCACGGTTCTATTAACTGTCGTTGGCTGTCTAGTATTTCCCCGTCGTGCCGGTCCGGCCATACTTGATCGGAAAGGGTTCCGGTTACATTAGGCTGTGGGGTGTGTGCGCCGCATGACGCTTGGCTAGTCGCCACGTTGTAGAGCGTCATAGTTGTGCAATATGTTGGAATGCGCGGCGCTCGCGTATTGTGATGTGCGAGAAAAGAAAGCGTTCTGCATAATTTGTGTGGGTTCTGAAATCGCCAGCTTTTGTGCTCCAACCTGGGAAGGAAGGGATCAAAGCCGCGAAAATAACGAGGGTCTTCCACGTACGCATAGAAATATTAAAGACTATTTGTTATACGCATTTGCCAATGTGCGATTAGTGCTCTCTACCACTGAATAATACATGATAGGGCTATTAACATAGATAGCCTTTTGTCGACCATTGTTCAGTTAATAAAGTCAATGAATTGGCGAAATGAATATTTACCGACATCGCCAGCTTTTAAAACAGGGAAATTCAAATTTAATTAAATCTCAAACTTCAGGCATTGGAAATGTATTGAAAATTGGCTCATGGATGGCTTTTACTAACGGCCGAGGTATTTCGTACTGTTGTTTTATTGGCCGGATATTGGTGAAAAGCGACTTTCACTTTTCATTATCTTCTCCGACCGGGATTCGTGAAATATAATTAAAAATTAAAAAAAACAAAAAAAAAAAAACCCCCTTTTTTCTTGCTGGAAATTTACGAGCTTTATTTTTCCTTCCGGTGTCGCACGACGATGACCGACGACACTTGAAATCCGGCAGCGCGCTTATTAATTATCCTCCAAGAAGAATTTAAAACTTGCTCTTCTCATATAAATTATTGTTGTTAATAAAGCTATTACTATTAAATAATGAAATAAGATAGGAATTAACACTTGAGGGGTGATTTTCCTTCCCATCTCTTTAGCTTTCAGCCCTCCGAGCACGTGATCGCCGTGTCTTTCGAAACGCCTCCTTCTTTTCCGGTTAGATAAATAGTCGAAAGAGGTCAGTAATATAATCCGTCTCACACGGGCGCCAATAAAGCTCCGTTTATGCCCTCTTCTCTGTTTAATAGATAATATAGTGTTTCGAGATTAAGAATACCAGTTACCACGAAGGCCGCTCGCGAGATAAGAGATGTTCAAGTTCTGGCCAGGGCTACTTTGTAACCGCTACTGCGATTGGCCAGATTTGCGACACAACGCAAAGCGATTCTGCCAGCGTGTGCTGGCGCTAACAACGCAACAGTCTGTCTTGGCCCACCCTAAATGTTGGAAAATATTCCAAAGTCTGTACTTTTGGCTGGGTTCGAAATGCCTTGGAAATATTGCGGAAGTTGCCAAAGAATTTTGCGTATTTTTTGGCTTTTGAAAATTTAAACGGTCACGCGACTGCTCGATAACATGAAAGCTGAGACTAGTGGCCCAAGACGGCCATTTAGGGTGTCTGAGGAGGCTTTTGTTAGACTACATGTGGGTAGTAACAAGTTTCCAGGGGGGGGGAGAGCTGTATCGCCTGAACAGGACGTGTGGATTATTCGCATTACATCAGTCGGATATTGTGCAATTTGTAGCGTCGGCTTCTCCACAACTTTGGGCTGCCGGCTACAATCGTGGACCTGCGCTCTCAGACTTGCACCTCTTTCACCTTGTACTATCCTAGTCGCCGGCTATTTGATGTACATTTCGAGAAAAAAAGGTTCTCCCGTCTCGTCTCCCCAAAACAAAGGGAAACAACATCTCGACTCTTTCTTTAAGCGAAAAAGAAAAAGGAGGTTCATCTAAGTTCTTGACCGTGTCTCTTGTTTCCTCGTCTGTCCTTTGTTCCCGAAACATCTCTCTCTCTCTCTCTCTCTCTCTCTCGTGCTGTTGCAGAGTTTATTGTGACTTCTTGTCCCACTCGTCTGTCCGTAGACTCAGCTACTTTAGCTGCCTTCCCTCGCCTCCAGTTAGGCCTTCCCTTCCCTTTAAGATCATCCCCGAGTTCACTCGTGTCATTCCGGCCGAGACAGCTTTTTCGTAAGCTCTGGGAAAATCCGGTAATTTTCCCGAGAACGACCATCCATCTTACTCTTCTCTCGATGGATAGTCCTTCTCCTGGACCTCTGCCGGCCCTGGAAACACTCAAAACTACATCGGCTCTTCTTGAATCAAACAACTGCCGTCACGTCCGATGCTTTGAAAGAACGTAAACTATTTGGTTCCCTCTTTTAATTCTTGCAATGTAATTCCGCTTTGGAGTTTAACGTACGGTGCCACTTGTGTGTGTAGTTATTACACGGCATATCTTCTGTCCTGTTAAAATCGCGGTTAGTGGGTCTGATTATCTCCCCCTGGGTCTTTTCAGGTGTATTAATCATTAAATATATATACACATATAAGGCGCCTTCTGTAAAAGATCCGCACATAGATATGTTTTTATTTTCCCTTCAAAATGAATCGTAACCCGTTCCTTTTAGTTTTGCTATATTTATACGCCAGATCGATTCTTTTTATCATCGTAGATAAAACCCCACAAAAGGAATGATGGTGATGCTTAGGAACCAATAGCAAGGAATTTCGCTATCGATCTGTCCGTTGTAAGCATTGTATCCACCACGTATTATTATTGGCTTCCATACGAAAACTGGATATAAATTCTTCCGGCCCCCATCTCTCTTATCGATCTGCTCGCTCGTCTTCGGCAAATTACTTTCTCTCACAAACGGTTTTCTTATAATTTAAATATTTTTTTTTTTTTTAACGAAGTTAATTTCTACCAAAGAAAATCCAAAACACGCGAATTAGATTTAAGGCGAATTAAGGAATTATCCAATGGCCGGGGAAGAACAGCTATTAGGGTGCGAATGGAATGGCATGAAATCTACTTAGCAAAAGTGTTTCTATAGAGAAATTAAGAAGTAAACAGCAATGCAGGAGATTTGCCTAATTACATATCGTAAGGCAAAAGTTAAGAAACAAATATTTAAATGACTGACATTAAAACACAGAAATGGGAAAGCTGTTGTTATATTGTCTAGCGATTTTAACATCTTTTTTTTTTTAAAAATTGATTTCTAAAATAAATATTGAAATGAAAGGCAATTACTCTTAATTAAATACTTTTATTTCCCTCCAGAAACATAAACGAAATTTTAAAGCTTTCTTTTTTGTTAAATGTTGTGAAATTAATTATTTTACGCGAAATATGTGAAGTCGGGAAAGTTGTCCGTCGTCGATCGATCTCCCGATCGCTGCTGTGGGGACCCCTAGCGACTGGCGAAGCAGATACGAACAGGGCTCTGCGTGAAGAAAGTGGTTTCTGCCAATTTACCTGTAATTATAAAACAAGTTGTTCACCGTAAAGCACATTTCAGCCTGACTGGAATCCCCCCATCGCCTAAGCTATAACAGAGTTACCTACCCTGCTATGTATTTCTACCATAATATCAAAACATTAACTTTTATTAATACAAAATAACGTTCACCCGCATCTGTTCAAACCATTATGATAAAGATCTATACACATCCATAGCACGTTTATTTATGATATAATGATGGTCACCGCTCGTTTATAAACTTTGTCCAGGAGTTGAACTTGAGTCCTCAACCTTGGCATAGCTAACTAACTCTCATCCATATCTCATTTACTACTACGATACAAAATTATACAAATTGATAGAGGATTAACATATTACTACACTGATGATGAAAAAAAAAGCAATTCATTATTTAACTAGAATAAAGGTTTGTACTATTTTACCTCTATCTTCAGTATCAGTGATATTTCATTTTCCCGAAATGTTTACGAGATATTTCATAGCTCTCCTGTCGAAAAGGCCACAAACAACTCTTGTCTGCATCATATTTGTGCAGACCACTGAAAGCCGTTCGGTTTTCGCGTCATAGACGTACAAGATGGTGTGCTGTATGGGGTTCTGACCCAACGAATTTCTCAATTCTTCCTCGAAAGAGATCAAAATCGCAAATTAACGGCTTCGGTCGGCACTATCGACGTGAGAATATTGGATAGTTGTTTTTGTATAATGCGCTCGATTGTTTCCAATTAGTCTGGTCAGCGCTGAAATACTGCCCCATTTAACACGTATTCGAAGCATTTTTAAGAGAGAGAGAGAGATGACGTCAGTACACAGGGAGAGATTACGTCACCAGAGATAGATTACATCAGTACACAGAGAGAGATTACGTCAGTACACAGAGAGAGATTAAGTCACCAGAGAGAGATTACGTCACTAGAGAGATGACGTCAGTACACAGAGAGATTGTCACTAGAGATAGATGACGTCAGTACACAGAGAGATTACGTCACTAGAGAGATGATGTCAGTACACAGAGAGAGATTACATCACCAGAGATAGATGACGTCAGTACACAGAGAGATTATGTCACTAGACAGAGGGAGATATGACGTCAGTACACAGAGAGATTGTCACTAGAGAGATGATGTCAGTACACAGAGAGAGATTACGTCACTAGAGAGATTATGTCACTAGAGAGAGAGATGACGTCAGTACACAGATAGATTGTTACTAGAGAGGGAGATATGACGTCAGTACACAGAGAGAGATTACGTCACTAGAGAGAGGGAGATATGACGTCAGTACACAGAGAGAGATTACGTCACTAGAGAGATGATGTCAGTACACAGAGAGAGATTACGTCACTAGAGAGAGGGAGATATGACGTCAGTACACAGAGAGAGATTATGTCACTAGAGAGAGGGAGATATGACGTCAGTACACAGAGAGAGATTACGTCACTAGAGATGATTCAGTACAGAGAGAGATTGTGTCACTAGAGAGAGATGACGTCAGTACACAGAGAGATTGTCGCAGAGAGAGATATGACGTCAGTAACAGAGAGAGATTATGTCACTAGAGAGAGAGAGAGAGCGAGAGAGAGAGAGAGTGGCAGAATATATTACTGCGTAAATTACGAAGAGCAGTAGTCGTTCTCCGGGAAGACATTATTAGATGAGCACAGCCGTCTCCCGTAGATACTTTATATATGACACTGCTCGTGTGATAAAGGTAACGCGGAAGATAGCCACTCGGCTAATGCACATTCAGAAATTTCTGCCGTTTTAGACTATCATTTCTGAGTAATGCAATTGCCAGTGATAGGAGGTACAGCGACGTGCCGTGGATGTCCGCCCCCCCCAACCAACTCTTCCCTTTAACCCAAACAAAAGGGGCGAACTTTACGGAGGCCAAAATTACACATATTCTCCCTCGGTGAGCAGCAATCTCGCTTGTAAGCTGAAGATGTAATGATTTATTTTTCAGAATGTGCCATCGTGTATAATCTCCGGCATAAATAATACCGATCTCACCTCCCCCCCCGTAACTTCCCCAGGGCGATTAACTATATCACGTATGCTTGAGTTTGGGCTACAAGGAGGAAGAATCGACTGGGCGCCACGGCGCCGAGTCTCTTCCACGTGGCTCAGATGCTGAAAGCAGAGCTAGCGCCACGATGTCCCAGTAACGTAAGACAAGAAAAGGCTTTTAATAACTCTCCCCTTTCGTATTCGGTATCTTCTTACCTTTGTGTTTACTCGATAGCTGTTTGCTTCGATACATTTTGTAGAGACTGTAAACAGGCGCTGCCGCAGAAGTAAGAAAGATCACGATGGAAACTAATCATTTTAATAGGGCGCGTATTTAGAGTTATTTAAATAAAACAGCAAACAAACCAGCGCCTTGCGTATTCCATTAAAGACTTGACAGGTCTCCGAAAAATCTTTCCAACGTCAGGTTTTCTGTTTCTGTACAAGGAATGGTCCCTTTAACCTCGTTCTGACATTTGCATATTTCTTACACAGACAGTCACAAGAGAGATAACTCAACGTGTTTATCTTTAACATAATTTTTTTTGCATCGCAAAATCAACAACAACCAACACACACACACACACACACACACACACACACACACAACCACCGCATGCGCGCATGAGTCACCAATATTTCATTTTCTTTGGCAATTAATGTTTCTGCACACCTGAGCATGAAATTGCATTATTGTTAATGAAATTTTCCTTCACTTCTGAAATTCCTTTTTCCGTGATGGAGAAAACTGATTAAATCAACGTCAAACCTTATAACAGCCATTATTCTGAGAAAACCCAAATTGACATATGGCCATTAATTATCCGTCATATTAAATGCTTGGATACCTGCGCAATTCCAGCTACCTGTTGGCAAGTTATCATTTCGTATACACCCGTGGTGTATTGTAGAACTGAACCAATGGTTTCAATTTTTGAGCGAACGTGCACTGTCTACCCCACTTATTTGCTGAACGGCTTGTTATAGGTTTTATATAGTTTAATTCTACACAAGAAGGTATATATATTCCACTTGTATAATTTGTATTCCTCTGGCCACGAGTGATGCTAGAAACATTACTGTTGAAATGTCAGGAATATTCTTCTTGCTTTTTTTTCAGTAACCTTTAGAAATTAAAATGTAATCTTTTTTCTTGTGGGGGGAGGAATTTTTCTTTCCACTTATTTGTAATAGGGTGGATGATGACTAATTAAACATAATTTTCCAGAAAGTTAAAAAAATATAGCGCTTCCGTTTGTGCCTTCTCTGTTGATGTTGTTTCTTTTTTTGTCTTCTTTCAAGAATGGCTTACTTCGGGCCGATTACACCCAGCAGAGAATATCCCGAAGGTGGGATCTATTAAATACGTTATGATGGGGAAAAACAGTTTTTGAAAGCTTCTGACCCCGCAATATTTGAATTAGCCGTTTTGCCACGGACACACAACAAAGTGCGGAGGCGATCGATGATTTTTTTCTTATTTCCAAACTAATGAGTCTTCTTTTTTTTTCCTTATTTTCTGTGTTCCGCAGCTCCGATGAATAGGAATGTTTTCTGACATCTTTATTATAATTTCAGGGCCCTGCTAGAATAAACTGAGCGCCCTTGAAGCATAAGTAACTTTTATTGTGACCCCCCTCCCCTACGTACACTACAGAGTCCAACAAAAATGCGGAACACGTGAAATTAGCATCCGGTATCTCTCCCCATCCCCGCCTCACCGAGGGCTTGGACGTGTTGCGGAATGGATGCAGTGATAATTCACATGGCATTAACAAACATAAGAGTCGTCAGGGAGCAGAGCAAACATTTAAAATTCCATAAATTTTGCGCATTATTTCTTGGGCTCCGTGCACATCTGCGCCTTCCATTGGTTTCCGTAGGCAGCGTATCTCGCCCAGCCGCGCAGCCATTGTAGCCCAGTTTATCCAAATAACGTTAAGCTGTGTGTGGACACATTCACAGTATTAGCCATGTCTGCGAGTTTTTATCTTTTATCCGTGGATCAGAGCTCAGCTGGCGAACAACGGGGGCCCCTTTTGGTTTTTTTTCCGTGACCCTGATGGCTGTTCTGGTCAATGGTTGGCTGCTCTTTCATTTGTCTGACGAAAAATTGAAAACGATGTCGATCCTTGCCCCATTTGCGAGCTCACTATTTTGCGCTATTTGCCTTTCGCTTTGATCACAGTCCCGCTACCCAATCACGCGACACGACTAAACGGTGATTCGTCACGAGCGCCATCTGTACAGGCCATCGTTAATATTTCGAGATCACATTGGCAATGGCAAAGCATTGAAAGTTAACCGTTAGACGTACAATGTTCGGGCATTTTGACATGAAACCTTTGTTTGACAATTGAACAACTTTTAGCAAAGAGCGGTGTCGGTAGACGCACGAGAGTAGTGGGTGCTGTGGAACACGACCCGGTCGCCAGGAAGCTCGCCCTTAACAGTCCAGTGAGCTGATCACTGCACTACCGCGCCGCCAAAACAAAGTTTCTACTTTATTTTAATTGTCTTGGTAATTCCAATTTTAATTTCTGTAATTGGTCTCATAAAAGGAACCGCTGTTAAACCAACCGGACGGCAAGCGAGAAAACTGGCTTTTCAAAGTTTAACCCCCGCCCGCTCTCTCACCTGTCTCACCTTGAACAATTAGGTGCCGGTGTTAACTCATTTCTAAACGTTTTTCTTTAAGCACGAAAACACGCAGTGCGTTACCACTTCCGGATAGCTATGGCTTTCGTGCTCCCTCAGCTGGAAAATTCCGACAAGGCATCCAATTAAAATAAGGTAGCCATTGGCTTCTGAATCTAATAACCTGGAATCGGAAGCAAAAACGGCGCTAATCGATTATCGATTTCGATGTCTTATCGGTGATGCACAGACGGCTGGCTAGCATCCGCTAACTAATACAAAGATAACATTTTTTCTGTGATTAAGAAGTAGAAATGGGTTATATTCCCCATTTGTCTTATAAGAACCCAATGCTCATTTTTGGACAGATTTCTCATTATTTTGTTGTTATTGCAGCCGAATTGACTTGAATATGATATTCGCAATATATAATGCACTGGCACAGGCAACTATCACTGAGTTCTTATCTATGGAAAGTTACTGAGGAACTAGAAATTGACTAGCCATAGATTCTGTGGAATACTTCCATCTTTCAGCATTTTGGAATAGGTACATCGATTAAAATTATCACAGTAATCCAGGTTGTAAATCAGACTTTAAAGGCGGATATTGGATACAGGTTTCAAAATAGTTATGAGGTGCTAATGCGTGGCCAGGGACGAATTCTTTTGGTTATCTGGAGCTGAAAATAGTAGCGACCATAATTATAAATCAGCTCCAATTTCAGCGCGGCCGGACAGAATTTTCTTCTTTTTTTTTAAGTGCTAGATCTAGATAGATAGAACAAAAGAATTACAAGCACTAGTGAATGGTGTTGACCAGTTTAGAAACTTAATTAGTAGGTATTTAAATTTTTTTTAAGGAATTCTTCTTAAGTCATAGAGACTTTGTTCCTTTTATGAGGAATGTGATTAAAGCTGATTATAAATGGCCAAGCCAACCTGTTCACATCCCCGCAGCATAACACGAGAAGAGGTACAAATTAAAGAACCACTGAGTATGGAGAAATTTCCTTTCTTACTCGGGGAATTCACTAATTTCTTACTGTCGCAGCAGAGGTTTACTCAGCCTAAAGGGGACCTGTCTAGTACCTATTCGTCTTTCACCCCATCCAAAGTTTCATAAACTTTCTTCGGATTCAGGCTATACCCTCGCCAACTCTCGCAAAGAGGACATGGTCGATTGGATGGCTGGCCGGCGGGTCATCGACAGCGAAGGGAGCAAGCAAACAAGGGAAACCTAGGTGCCCGGATGAGTTGAGAGACAGCCATAAAAAAGGGAAGTGGGTCCGATGCAGCCTCACCTAACGACACTTATACCCGAGCATGACCTGTGTACAGTCAGTCACGTGATAACGCGCAGAGAGATGGGTAGTCCAGAGTAGCGGCTAAGAGATAAAAGCTCTATATAGTCCAATGTGGGGGGGAGGTCGAGACCCGACCTACACCCAGCGACAATAGAACAATTGCAGTACAAAAATGCCCGAAGTTATTGCAGCCAAAAAAAAAAAAAAACGTTTCAGTAAGCACTGAGGCTGGAAGGACATTGATAGAAAGACTTGCGGGTCTACACGCGAACAACATATCTGTAAATCTTGCATATGGTGGAATATCTGGTACTGCATCACTTAGAAGTGCGCAGGGTGAACTGAAGATTGTCTCGGGAAGATCACGTGAGAGGACGTGAGGCAAACCAAAGTTGCCGGATTACTATGGTTTTCCCAGAACAGACACCTCTCAATGCGGTTGGTAAGACTTTGGCGGATGAGCAGAGACCGCCGCGGGCGATTCCCACTCAAACTAAGACGCTTCCACAACCAGCAGGTGTCTGAACTAACCGGGCACAGATGAGGCGTATAATTGTGAGCTTGGGTACTCAAATGCAATACACAGGACCAGTTTTAATTTTATTATTTTCGTATTATTTCACCTTTTTCTTTTTGTTCATTAATTCATTCACTGGTGTTTTCCTGGTTGACTATCTTTAAAACAAGAGTCGCATATCTCTTACTCATCGGCACCTTCCGAGAAAGAACTCCTTCATCATTTCTGCCTGTTTCCTCAACATCTTTGCACGTCGTCGCAGGCCCCCGTTTGCATGGCTACTGTGCAGACGAAGGAACCACGAAGAGTGATACTTGAGCTCCGCATCGCTAAGTCCATTCGCAGAATCCCCTTAGCAGCTAACTCGAGCGAGTCCCTCATCAGCATCGTACAATTCACCTACTGTTTTTGCTTCCCCTTCTTCTCCGCTGGCGTCTCCAGCAGCTATTGATTTCGACAGATATAAGAGGAAAGAACGATAATAAGAAACGTCAAGAGCTGAGACAGTGGTAAGGAAGAAGAGCTCTCCGGAGTCTTGAAGGAGGTTTCGCGTCTAGAAAGTCTGGACAGCTTTTCGTGGAGTTCCTTCTTGACGTACTACAAGAGAGATAAGAAGCAAATAAATACCCCCTCCCCCCCACATTTCTGAAAAGAAAGGATTTACCATTTATTATAAGAATCTTGTAAATGCGAGTTTTATTCAGCATCTAGGGAAAGATCCCCCCACTTTTAAAGCGATTTCTTCTAGTCTGAAGGGACGGAATGACTCAGAATAATTAAGCTGCTGTCTGTAGCGTGATCATTGCGATCCGGCACATGAAGGAAATAGCAGAATTGTCTGCATATTTCGTGTCTCTGGAAGTGATCGAGCGCAGGGTCTGTTTATGTCTTCGAGCGACAGCTGCTCTACATCCGACGCAGTCCGTCCGTCATCTCTGGGCGTTCAATAGTCCACGTGAGAAAGAAGGAAAAAGCACACAACGGGAGAACTCGCTCGGATGCTACATCGATGAAGGGGCTTTCACTCAAAGATTCTGTTAAAAGAACCCCAGCAGTCCTGCATTCGCTACCCGATGCTCAGCCTCTTAGCGCCGGATTAAACAAAAGCTACCCGCGCCGATATCTGCCAACGGTTCACCAGGAGCCAGCGGGGTTCCGAAATGTCGCTGCGAGTCACATAAAATGGGTGTCAGTCGGTGTCACACATCTAAACAGGGTGATCGTCATGGCGGCTTATTTAGCTTTATTCGGCCGGTTTCCCGTCTAGTTACTGTCTCGGAGTTTACGTTTGGCTTGTCTCCAGAATGTTAGGCTTGAGTTACTGTTATAAGGAAGTATACGGAACCTCTCGGGAATTTCGGGGCGAGTAACCGCTATAACGTCGCGTTTGGCTTCTCGGGGAGAGTTACCATGGCGATAACACGTGACACACTCTCGTCGCTCTCACTCTCTCTCTCTCTCTCTCTCTATCATCTCTCTACATCTCTCTCTCTCTCTCTCTCTCTCTCTCTCTCTCGCTCTCTGAAAATTAACTATCTTCATGTCTGCTATGCTGTGACAGATAGTCACATATTGTCTCACATTAAGATGCATGTACTGCTTAAATCAGATAATAAGAGCATGTATCGATCCCACCCACCCCCCACATATCGCAGGGTTAGGATTTACTGAAAACAACCAATCCAAGGACACTAAAACCCTAAAGACCAACAAATTAACGGTACAAATGTTCCACCATTTCCTTACAGAATGGTAGGGGGTGAAGATAACCTATCGTCTAAATGACGCTATCAGTTCATTCTGTCTTGTTGCTGACTGTCACGTGATACCCCCCCCACCAGTGTGCCGGAATCTCTGTATGTTTCTCCCCCTCCCGCGTAACAAGTTTACGGGAACGGGGAGGGGGCCACGTAATGGCGAACGACGATTTAACCCCGAGAGTACAGGCACCTAAAAGAGGTTTGATGGGAAAACGATAGGTCTGTCCACTGCGGGGCACTTGTTCCGAGCAGTCGATCCCTATTTCCCCGATGATAAGTGTCGAATCACCGCAGACAGACTTCCAAACCAATTATCGTTGCTGTTGGTAAAAGGGGCAACTCCCGGACGCAGGCCCTTGAGGAAATGCCTTTGTCGAGGGTTGGCGCAGATCACAAACTAAGGAACTGTTAAATACGCAATTGTATACCTATATATATATATTTTGCCAAAGTTAAAAATCAAAGTCGACAGCGGATTTTTTTCAGGTACCCGATCCTCTCTCTGCTCCAGAAAGCTAAAGAAGGAAAATCTCGGCGGTACCGATTTTCGCCAGAGGTCGAGGAGGGGCTGCGAACCCTGGTCTCAACAAATACTGTAAACCGACCACGGAATAGCGGTGTTAGGTTAGTGCGTGCGTCGACCGACAGGTGGCGTGACGACAGCGTGTACACGGGGCTTCTCTCGTCGGGCATGCGAAATAAAGGTGGACAAAGCCGGGCTTCATCAGCTGAAGCTGAAACCTTTCCACCGTTAACACGGTTCGTTTTCTGTTGAAAAAAAAAGGGGGGATGGCTCTGCCAGCGGGGATTGATTTGATAAGGTATTTTCTAACCCCACACCCCCCTAACTCTGACCGGAAGCAGTCGGACTTGCCGTCTTATTAGCCGAGAGTTCCAGAAGGTTCTCTACCCTTGGCGGTCTCCAGGCGACCCGCTCGCGCCCACCTCTCTCGTTTTATTGCTTTTCCCTAGGACAGTCACGGTTTGCCGGCTCTGACGCTTTGCGAGGGGATATTTATAGCTCCCCTCGGTCGCCGTCCATCTCGTTCGGTGGAGCGGAAACCTACGCGTTAACCCTTTTCGCGCCGCGTCTTCGTTTCAGAGACGGCGCCCAACCAAAACGTCGTTCGCGATTTATGTCCCAATATGGACCGGCGCTCGACCATTTCAAATTCTCTCGATGCCGGCGGCAGGGGTTGAGGTCAGTTTGATTGAAAGCTTTGGCGACCCCCAAACGACGAGTTTTCAGATATCATTTTTGCCGCCAAATCAGATGAAGTGGGTGCGAGGGAGGAACGATGTTAATATGGCCACTGGCCACAAGCTCGGAAAACCGAGAGTTCACGCTGTGGTCCGCCTCCCGCGCACCGCTCACGAGACGAGACTCCGGAGACCGACCAGCAATGCCGAACGTTCCGGGGCGGAAAACACGCAGCCCCTCATATCCAATCGATTTGTCTTTGTTCCGATGGACCGGGGAAGACAGGAGGTCGCCGAAAGCCGTGATTTTCAAACATTTCTTCATCTCGAACGCGTAATGGAAGAAACGGACCGTACCAAGATTTACCCAACCAGTCTGGAATACCACGGCAAATATGTTTTTTTCTCTGACCCGACGATGACTACTCTTCGCTTTTGTGCTGCAGTAGCACGTAATCTTATAACGAAAGTACTATCCACGAGGTCATGCTAAACCACGTGATATAGTAAGCTGTGCGTTCGTGAAGCATTGGCTATAGAAATAGGGATAGGTAATGCATAGAGTCCGTCTGGGAATCGATACCTTTAATATTTACACATATTCCAAATATATGAAAGTAAAATGGTCTAGTGAATAAGTTACGATACATTCTAAGAAATGACAAGCAAAGGGAAACGTTCCATACTATCTCCACATCCAGTCGATCTCCCGCAGTCAGGCCGTTACTGTCACTGGCTCTTTCAGACTTCACGTCATGAGCTTCTGATCGCATCTCGGACCCAGCGCGGTAGGGAAAAGTCGCCACGCGACACCGTCTGAACTGAAATAGGTAGGACTCGAATCGTTTTTGTCGGTTGTCTTGAAAAGCCACTCGGAGCCGGGTGCCTTATGCTTTGGAACGTCGATCACCGGGTTGGGATTTCTATGCTCAAATCGGTCAATTCTTCCAGTTCAACTTTCGCAAACGTTCCGGACAATTAATTAGGGAGAAACAGGGTTACCGCTTCTTCTTTCGTTGCGTCTGCCATCTCCCCGGAATTTCTCTCTCAGTCTCCGTCCCCAAAGGTTATAGAAGACCCAGATGCGCCGCTATGCAAAACTTTTACTTCAAATCCCCGACCCCACCCCCCCCTTCCGAGGTCTTTCTCGCATTTCTTCGTAATCCCCCGCTCACCGCGTTCACACGATCGGGCCCCGAGCGGAGAAGCGTAAGCGGCCGACCATAATCTCCAAGGCCGCTTAAGTAGCGCGCTCGAGTTTCTCGCCTCCGACTTCCACAAGATCTCTTCTTCGCCAGCGACAATAAAAGAGCACAGAGCGATTATTACTTCGTGTCTCAATTCCCCTGAACATGACCGTCCATCGCTCTCCTGCTTTCTCCAACTACAGGAAATCCATTAGACATTCAACTTTCGGTGTCTCTTAAAAACTTTATCCCTTGTTTTAAAATGCAATAATAAAAAAAAAAAACTCTTGTAGTTTATGGTAAAAAAAATATGGGATATTATTTTTTATCTGCATCAGAGCCACGATCTCTTATGAGAAAAGTAGCTAAAACAAATTCTTCTTGAGTTCTTTAAAATATATTATTACTACTTTATGTACTTGTCTTCGTGCTCCACCGGAACAATTCTATGGTTCTAAGACAGATTTCGGAGTTTGATTGAAATGCTTTCCTAAGTATCTGGGCTGTTGGAAACAGGACATTTTTGTTCTCTCTAGAGCTCTGCTAAATATCGATTTTTGCCAGAGATGTTTCTGACGATCTTTGCCATCCTCTTGTGAACTTGTGTAAGTTGTTCCCTGCTATCACAGCTGGATCGGCACGTTGTTCAGCC